>OX465275.1:20188055-20485555 GCA_949987645.1 Tachina grossa
GATGCCGAAGAGCGTGAGTGGTTTCTGGTTTGTTCACGTAAACCTGATCTTTCAAATTAAAATTCACAATTAAAATTCTTTATTCAAAAGTGTAGCGTTCCATGGTTAAAATTTGCCAACTTTTTACTGAATAAAATGTCAAAGGATGACAATTCAATTATTGACATTTCATCACTTGACAGCCAATTTACTTCCTAACCTTAAATTTTACCACCTTTTATATAGACACTGAAAATTTTCGAAATACATACAATAATTTTATACAGACTACACCAATTAATACTGAAATTAAAAATCAAAATTAAAGGGTATTCTATCAGTTAATGTAATTTGTTCTGTGCAATTTTCCAGTACCTTGGAAACCATAAGAGGCAAACTATTGAAATTTTCAAAAACGTCAAAACGATAAAAGCGCCAAAACTAAAAAACTACCGAAAAAAATCACCAAAACGAGAAAAAAACGTTAAAACTTAAAAAATCGCTTAAACTAAAATAAATCGCTAAAAAAAGAGAAAAAAATCCCTAAAACGAAAAAAGCCCCAAAACTAAAAAAAAAAATCACCCACCAAAAGCCGAACAGTTTACTTAAATTTTTTTAATGTCTACATCATGTAAGATATTCGATTATATAGGCTAAAGTTCGTATAGTATTAGATAGGTAGCGTCCGTCCTTCGTGTGCGAGTAAAAGTCACACTTTAGTCCTGATTCACACACATCAGGTTTAGCTGATCAGTTTTTGTTCAATTTTCTTTTGAACCTGCATTTACGTTCATACACACCGTCAAGTTTGTTTCATCAAGTCTCATCAATTTGTGTTGTAGTAGAGTATTACGAATGACAAAACAAAACGAAAAAGCAAACTTGACTGGTACGGTCAAGTCTGTACTATAGCATTGCACAGATGCATCTGTTTGCACCAGTTTTGCGTGTTTTTTGGTTCTTGTATGAAAAAATATGTTATTTAGCGTTTCTTTTACTAGTTGTAAATGTTGATTTTTAAAGCAGTTATTGTATGGTTGTGCAATGACCAAATGAGAAAAACACGTTTGTATGCATTTGTTTTTCTATAACAAATAAGATACATAAAACTGGTTTTAACATAACTACTACATGGTGTGTTGAAAAAAAATCCATGGTTGATGAATGAATGAAATTAAAATTTCACATACACATGTAAGTGTTACATGAAACACATGCATTTGTAATTACTCTCAGAGCAAAATTGTCTCTTTCTCTCTCTATACTTTGGCTGCGCCACAAAATAACATAACGAACGTCCGCACATACATCTGCACATCATGTATTTGTTTCAATAGTGGTTTTTTCATATATTTGTATTACAATATGTATTTTTGGGCAAAAACAGATCAAACAGTTGCTCAGCAGCAATACAATAAGCAATTGTTATTTGTTTTAATTGTATTTTAATTTGGAAAAGCACGCACACACAATAACTCTTATACTAGTTCTGTCGCTCACACTACAATTATATGGTACATACCATGGTATATTTGTTTTGGCTATACAAACGAGTATACAAATGCAACCCTATAGTCTGTACCCCTTTCCATTCTCTTTTCCTCTCTCTCCTAAAAACTCAAGACTTGACGACTCAGACCTGAAGTGTGTGAATCAGGACTTACTGAATTAATTTTGTTCTGTGAATGGGAATTGGAAAAAGTGTAAAGTAAATAATTTATAATGATTGGTTTTTTCACCACTTCATACGAGGGATACCTGTATCAATTAAACTACATATACATGTATGTAAATCTATACGTATGTATAATAATAAATAAATAAATAAATATAAATAAATGTATCCGTGTACAAGAAACTACCCTGCAGTCAAACTGGGGCCAAGTGTCTCTATGTCAACACAAAAATTCTAGTAGTATTTACATTGTCTACAATTTCTCTTCTATTCGTCAGTATAAAAGAAATAGAGAAAACAGATGTGGTGTATTTCTGGTGGATTTTGCAACAACTTGTCAATATACATAAATTTGTATGTACGTAAGGTATAGAAATGTACCAATAAATTTCTTGTTGGTATGTCTCCATGTTCCCATAAGAACTATGAATTCACTACCTAGTCAATTGTTTTAGTGTTACTAGTAGATTTTCAATGACAATCACATGCTAAATGTCTATAGCATAAAGTATTGTATGGAGAATAATTGTAGAGTAGTACTGGTGACAAAGTCAAAAGCGACTCAATACATTTTCACTATTCGCACTTTCTGCAGGGTACACCATTCATTATTTATGTAATATGTAAAAGTTTTTAATAAAAATATATATATATAAAAAAATTAAAAAATCCGGACAACCTGACGAGCTGCAGCAACACAACTTTAAGTGTGTACGAGAGCGTTAAAATAAAATGTGTAAAACCAAAAGCTTTCATTAAACATTATCAATTTGTCCACATTGCTGCACACAGTTCCATCGCTCTATTTATGAAAAATATTCTTCTTCTTTTTGTAAGCTGAAAAGTGTGCTGATGAATGGTCCGTTGGGTGGGAGTTTAAAGTGAATGACCAGAATAAATTAAGAGCAAAATATGGTAAATCGTAGTTGTTGTAGTTATTTCAAATAATATCGTAAAATGTGCTGCATGTGCAAATTAGAGCTGTGCCAAATCGTTCATTTAAGTGACCGGTCATTTTCGTTCATTTTCTAAAAAAGAACGAGTTCGTTCACTTCGTTCATACGCTATTTACAAGAACGGATGGAACGAAATAAAAGCAAACAAACAGTTGATTTGTCAAATAAAAAGGGACAAATGCAATGAGTTTCTTATGAATTGTTTAGCAAAATAAGCAAAACAAACAATATAAATATAAGCATCAAAAAAAAAAATCAGGAAGTAAAAACTTTTAAAATATTAAAGTATTTTATATTCTTAGGGATAAGAAATCAAAAGATTCATATTGCCAAAAGAGCCACATATAAAGAATAAAAATTAATATCTACGTATCAAATTTGTTTAAAAAAAATCTTAATATGTTCTAAAACCTTAACCAATATTAATGACAATTTTATTAATTTCATAATGATCATAATATTACTAAAAGCAAACAAAAAGGCAAATGAAAACCAGAATGTGACAAAAAATCTGTCATGAATAAAGAAAAAGTAAACAAAACAACACAACAACACACAAGTGCGTTCGTTCGTTTCGTTCATTTCGTTCAATTGTACTTTTTATCAGTACTGCTGAGCCAAAACAGCTCAGTAAAGTGACCGGCTCACTTCGTTCATTTTACTGATTCGTTCAATTGTACTCGTTCGTTCATGAACGACACAGCTCTAGTGCAAATGGATTTTTTCGATGCAGGAGAAAGCATATTTTTCATATTTTTATGAAATTTCAAACCCTTGAAACTTGAGTTACAAGAATTCTTAATAAATATTTGGTCAGATAGTGAATGAATTTATATTAATTAAATTCTAAAACTATTGTAATATTACAAGTTTGTTGGACTGATAGGGTCTATTCCAGTGTTCCCCATTTCTGGGATTTGAACAATTTTATTTCGTTCCGAGCTTGTGGCGAGCAATTTTTTTTAGTTTCTGCAAAGGCTTTAATTTCCCAATTTTAGCGAACGCAATTTTTCACTGACTGTAACTACTCGTAGTTATAAATTAATTTTGTTCTGAATAATTTCTTATGAAACTTTTAAGCAGGCAGGTGTATGCACTGTTGCCAGAATTGACGATTTCTCTGCATTTTGACGATTGTTACCTCTCAAAATACACTAGTGACGATTTCAGGTCCAGAAATGACGATTTTTCTAAATTTAACATATGTATATGGAAACTTTTTTTAGTATTGCATTTTTAGAGTTGGTTTTTTGTTATGTTATGATTTTTTTGTGTTCGAAATGTTAAATTCTGATATTTATACATAAAATGCTTCTATAACAAAAATGCTAATAATTTTTTTTATAAATTATCTGTTTTAAAAATAAATATATATGTATGTACGTATGTGAATTCTGATTTCATTTTAAGTTTTTTTAACTTTTATTTTTAGTTTTAATGGTTTTCATGTTTAGGTAATATACATATATTTAATGAATATTTGTGTATATTTGTTGAAAGCATAGTTAATAAGTTTGAACCATCGCAGTAAAAAAAGACACTCCAAAGAAGTCATGAAAATGTAGAGTTTGCAGTCTGGAAGTAGTTCAAATTTCGATCCGATCTAATGATTTTTACATAGGGTTGTCATTGCAAGAAGTTCTCTTTTTCGATGCCTAGCCACCGAATTAGAAGCGATTTTAAGAAAAATTTCCTTTTTTGTGTTCTATGGTAATATTTTCATCTAGGAAAAACTTTAAAAAGTTACATATTTTAACAATTCGTTTCTTTTTATACGAATTTAAACGCGAAACAGTGTTTTCATGTAAATTTAAGCAAATAACTTCTAAATTTTAGGCCAAAATTAGTTCAGAAAGAAATTTATTCTTTCAAAAAATCGATTTTTTGAACATTTTGATGAGTATTTACTAAAACTATGGAAAAACTACAAGGTTTTGTGTGATTAAAATAAACTTTTACTTGGTTTTCTGCTAACTATTGGCATATTAAAAATATCGATTTTTTGGAAGCAATGAAAATGTGGTTCCTTCAGAATGACTTCCATTTTTTTTACTGGGATTGTAATAGTTTTTGTAATAAGACAATTAAAATACAAAAAATTTAATATATTTGATTTGACGTTTTTTTTTGACGATTTTCTAAAATGACTTGACGATTTTTTGCAGAAAAATCTGTAGTTTTTGACGATTTCATCCCTAGAAGTTCTGGCAACAGTGGGTGTATGCCAATATTTGCTTACTGAATTAGAATTGTCTTTAACACAAAAATAATTTTTGAGTAAGTAAAGAAACATATACATACGAGTACATAAATATACGTGTCTGTCATGACTTTCACATCCTTGTGAAAGTGAATCTTTTCCGCATATTTTGGTGTCCTGACATTCACTTCCGAATAATTTTTTCGTTTTACTTTCAACTGCACCAAGCAATGTGAAAGTAAATAGAATCGCCTTTTTTGCACATTAAAATTAATTTAATTAAAACGAAAGCTTTTTTAAAATTAGGCTTGATATCTCATCTACCTAATTCGGAAATTTAAACCAATATATATTTGGTTTTAATACATAGAAAAGAGGACATGAAAAACATGCCCACATTAGCAACCAATTTTGCAAAAATATTCGGAAGTATGCAGACACCAAATCTTTTTCTTGCGATTCGGAAATTTTCATTCTAATTGAAAACGTTCGAAAGTCGTGACAGACACGATAAAAGGCGCTTGTGTTATTGTATTATACATGCTTTTACGTATAAGAATTCTTTTGCTTTTTAATATTATTAACGCTCTCTTATTAAGAAATACTCTCTCAGAGGCGGTAGTTCGCAAAAATATATACTCTTAAACCACAAAATGTCATTGAAAAATAATTAGGGAGTTCACAATAAAATATAAATACTTTTTTTATTCATACTACCCAACGTTGCCAGACTAAAATTTCAAGATAGTCATTCTGAATTCCCTAAATGAATGTACAGTGAGTGTCACTAATATTCGGTTTTCAGATTCACTATCAATAAAAAGTGCACCAAACAATGGCAACCTTTTAAACTGAAAAATTTATATAATTATTTTACTTAGCAATTTAGTACGAATGTGAATTCATAAAAAAGAATCGAAAAAATATATCAGTAGGTAAAAAATGATTTTAGATTAGATTTAGAATTTTAAAGCCTTATTTATTGAACTTATTATATTAAGGCTTTATAAAGAGTCTTTAAGACAAATTTTCATAAAAAATTTTTCTCAAAAAGCCTTTATAAAGCCTTAATAAGTTGTATAAATAATACTGTTAGATTTTAGTTTTATGAAGAATATGATCATTGTCATGAAATAAATCTATCCATGAAATAAATCTATCTATAGATTGTCTTAAAGTTTGAGTGACAAATTCATCCCGTGCAATCCCTGAGACAACTCTAGTTACAACTGTGAGGAAAACTAAAATGATATTCGCAACATGTATCGTATATATATATATATATATATATATATATATATATAACGTTATTAACGTTAAAACCATAAACATCTAATTTTTTTTTTTTTTTTTTTTTTTTTTTTAAGAGAAGTAACACTTAGGCAAATTAATGCCTACTACTATTACTAGGTGTTACCTTCTTTAGGAAATGGATAGTGATAGAAGACAGGTGGTGAAGGAAGATATAGAAGAAAGCTTCATTCTTTTACAACTCTGCTTTTGCACGCTTTTTAATAATGCAGTGCTGCAGCGCCTTCTGGTGTTAAATGAGGCGTATTAAATTTTGAAACTGTGTTTCGTTATTTTACTTCGCCGATGATTTTTGCTACACAATACCGACGAATGAGGGCGCTCTGATGTTACATTAGGATTAGCATCTGCTGAAGTCGGTATAGTTCAGTGACCAGTGACTATGCCTTCATCACTTGAACTTTCCTACAACAACTGATGCAAAGGGAATCCAATGCACATCAGAAAAGTGCGTGGTGTTGTTATTTTAATTTAATGACTGTCGGATACAGGGATTGAACCCAGGATCTTCAGTTTTGTAGTCAACGTGCTAACTACTTCAGCCAACGCTTTCACACTGCTAGTTTGTTAAATTCAGGATTTAACTCACAGGCTGTCTAATAACTTTGCTCAAAATAAAATAAATCTCCTGCCGAAGTGCGTGTATTTGTTGTTGCATTTTTTCTGCTTTTTAATAACACTTGTTGGACATACTGTTCAACTGTTTCTGTTTGTATGAAAAACTGAGATATTTCACAATGCGCTCTAAAATGGAAATTATTTTATATTTTGTAAATAAATTTTTTTTAATTATGGAACTTCTTATACATAATGAAGAAGTGCTTGGAAATATTGTTAATAATATAAAAATGCACAAATACATTATGAGATAAACCTTTTTTATAGGCAGATGTCAGTCATATTGTCTATTTTCACTTTCCACAGTTCAATTTAAAATATTTTCGTTGTTTTCCTTCCAAAATAATCTTTTTTTCCATAAGTATGAATGAATGAGTGCAACAGTTTGTTTAGGAATTTTTTTTGTCACTTAAAAACGCATTAAATTCATTCTAAAAGGGAATTGTAATAAAAGATAGTGTAGAAAACAAAGAATATGAATACGAGAAAGTTGAAAAAATAAAATGAAACGTATGGTCTAGGTTTTTTTTATGTGGGTGGCATACATTGGTTTAGGGGCAATTTAGTCGGTGGACAGTGGCAGTGTAGCAAGAATGTCAGTACTCGACTAGCCCCAGCGGTGGGGGAGTATCAAAACACCTTTAACCTACATATATTCTAGGGCTTTTTGACAACCGTTTTTTTTTGGAAGTCCTTTCAGAAACTCTGGCGAAAGAAGCGAGACTAGAATTCCTACCTCGGAATGTCAAAGTTTGTAAAAAAAAAATATAGTTATGGAATGGAGCGAGCTGGCTGGCTTGGTGCATCCAACGGAAGGTTTTCTAGAAGGCATCTGTATTCCTTTATTTCCCTGCTGGGTTTATTTGTGCATGCTCATACACATATTTATATTGGTTTTTTATAAATATATTTTCATTAACAACATATGTATTATGTCAATAAACCACAAATAAAATTTCAAACAGACAATATTAATTGTTTGCAAACTTTTTTCATTTTTATGTACTCACATATATACATATCGCTCATTTACTTCAATAGTGGCACAACTCAAAAAAACCAGTTTTGCAGAAAACGCGTTTTAAGTTTTCAATTTTCATACAACTCAATGGAGTAATGAAAAAAATTTCTTCTCTCAGGAGGTGATGGTACAAGCTATTTATATGAAATTTTTACACAAGATAAAATACGAAATGGCGCATCTTTCTGCATTATTAACTCAAAAAACTCATTTTTTGAGTTATGCCACTATTGAAGTAAATGAGCGATATGTATATCCACTAAATGTACTCGCACAATATGAAATGCACACACGCAGAGAAACGTACTCGTATATTACATAAATATATAAAATTTTAAATATTGAGTTAATTTTCCTTTTACATGAGAGACGGACTTATGAGTAATATTTTATTTATGAACATTTACCCGCTGTTTATATAAAAAAAAACAAGACGACAGTCAACTTGACTGGAAAATTGCTGTGTAAACAGCGAGTAACACATTACCATCAAAATAAAATACTCATGTGTGTTGTGACCACATATTATATATTTCACAATTATCTGCGTGTAAAGAATAATTAATGACAATAGTTAAAAAAAAAATCGGATTAACGAAGTCGTTTAATATTTATAGCAGACAATAATACGCAATGTTTTGTAATTCAAAACTTTATAACTAGCTTTTAATCCACTGAAAATAATATATCAGGGGGGTTACTAGCGACAAGACGCCAATTCAGTACTCTCAACTTGTACACAAAAAAAAATAATATGAAAAACTTTTTAGTATCAATTAAAAACTGTCTGAAATTTTTAACTATAAACAATTTGATAATATTAATTAAGTTTTTTCACTCCAATTAATTAAACAAATGAAAAATATAATTGAAATAATTAAATTCTTAATTGGAAGTTTTAATCGGAGAACAATTTTTTCTGTTTATCGCTTGGGCAAAACCTTTAAAATTTTTATTTTTAAGAAGCAACACTGGCAACATCGACGTCACTTTAACACACACAATACCAAAAAATTGGGGCTTGTTTACTCGCTCTCGCAAACAATTTCGTACTACTGACAATCTATTCCATTCCCTAAGGTCTAGAAAATAGCATAAACCTGCCAACAGCAGTAAGTTCTTTTCGACAACGAGTATACAAGCCCCAATTTTTTTCGTATTGTGTTAAAGTGACGTAGATGTCGACAACTGGAATAAGGGTGAATATTTTACGACTTTTACAGCAGTTAATGGTTAAAATGCTTACTGGTTACATAACATTTTTCCAACCAGCTTCATACATTACGGGAGGTCAATTAGCGTTTAAGTGGTCGGAAAATTTTGTCTACAAATTATTTTCGGCTTGTTTGGCATTTGCTGACTGCAACTGTCCCATGGTCAAAATGCTATGTTGCACCGTGAAATCCGCTAAAATTTCATACTGCCGTTTTGTTTGTAATTTTCGTGATATACACAGAAAAAATAGACAAGAATTATGTTCAACAAAACCATGTTATTGAAAAAAAATTTTAATTTCAATAATATTTGTCATTAACTTAATACAATATTTATCAATACCGCGCATTTTAAAATATCATTCAATTTAATTTGTTTGTGTTGGTGTTTATTTTTATTGTTGATTGATGATTGTTGTTTATTTTGATTGCTTTTTTTACTCAACAAAAAAGTTTAGTATATAAAGCAGAAATCTACATCACACAGTGGACCAAACACAGAAGAACGCTGATGATGAAGGTTTAGTGGCCTTCGAAAACGGCTAGCTGTTCCGTTCAACTATATGTTGTCAGAGTATTTACAACTAACTTTGGTGTTATTTGTTCATTAATAATTATCACATGTAATTTGCCTTAAAAAGCGATACGAACTTTAGCCTATTCAAATCATAAATATAGAAACAAATGAAGTTCGAAAAATAATAATTAAATTAACAAAAATTTGTTTTTTTACGGTTTTAATAAAAGTTCATCAATGAAAGCAATTGAAATTTTTCTAAATATCTAGGCGCACGGCAGAGCGCCAGGCCAAGTTCCGGCCAATGCACGCAGTGTGTATATTTACAGGAACCATTCGAGCTGTTTTTACCCCCCTCATAACTTTGTTCCACGCGACCGTAAAATTATGAAATAATAATATAATAATAATATAAAATTTAAATCATAATTAGAATAAATTCATGTAACCTCACATGCAAAGTTTGAAAGTTTTACAATGAAAGGTTCCGGAGATATGAAGTTGCAAAAAGTGCATATTTTAAGACATACTCACTGATCACTCATCAAATTGATGAAGCACTTCCGCTATAGCTAGAGATCTAAGATTTGGTACACGTGTAGATCTAGGTGAGCAATGAACTAGAAAAATCTGAAAACCCGAAAATTTTAACCAAGGGGGCGGGGCTACGCCCATAAAAATTAAAATTTGTGCTAGTGAGCTAAAATTTGGTACAGAGCTAAGTCTAGGTGGGCAATAAACAAAACAAATTTAAAATCAAAAAATTTTGGCCAGGAGGGCGGAGCTACGCCCATAAAGACTAGAATTAAAAAAGCAAATCTAAGGCGCTTAATGGAAGCTATTTTATTGAAATTCGGCATACATACTGCGATAGGGCAAGCCTAAAAATGTTCCATTAAAAAAGTGGGCGTTGACACGCCCATACAATTTCAACCTCATTTTCGTGTTCTACGGCTCAGCATATTTAGATATACTATTTCTGTATGTATTATTATCCGTTTGCAAAGAAACTTGACACAAATAATCAACACTGGCCGAAAAAAATCTTAATTTTGGAAAAGTGGGCATGGTTACGCCCATAAATATTAAAAATTAAAAGTTGCGCTAAGGAGCTGAAATTTGATAAACGAGTAGGTATAGGTGAGAAAACAACAAGAAAAACCTGAAAACCCAGAAATTTTAGTCAGAGGGGCGGGGCTGCGCCCATAAAAATTTAAAATTAAAAGTTGCCCTTATGAGCTGAAATTTGATACACAAATAGGTCTAGGTGAGAAACCAACTAGAAAAATCTGAAAACGAAAAAATATTCTCAGAATGGGCGGGGCCACGCTACTATTGTTTGAACCTGAAAACTTACAGCCTTATTTATAAATCTTATTAAAGTTTTCTAAGAAAAATTTCTTAAGAAAATTTGTGTTAAAATCCTTTTATAAAGCCTTAAAAAGTTATATTAATAAGGCTGTTAATATACAGCTTTTGACTTAAGCCATTTTAGTGAAACTTTGCATATACGTTGCACGTATACAATACTTTAAACTATCACCTAAAAAAGTGGGCGTGATCACTCCCATAAAATGTTGGCCTTGTGTTTAATCTACTTCGGTCTAGCATATTTTAGAAGAAAATTATCATGAATTATAAGCGCTGCTCACAGAAATATTGTGAATTTAAAATAGTGGGAGGAGTAATGCTCATAAAATTATAAGGTACAGTTCACGCTAGAGAGCTGAAATTTTATACACAAGCAAGTGTAGATGAGTAAGCCAGTGGGAAAATCTTAAAACCAAGAAGTTTTATCCGCTAAAACTCTAATTTGCGCTAGAGAGCTGAAATTTGGTACACAAATTAATCTAGATTAGAGATCACTAAAAAAATTTAAGAAACCAGAAGTTTCAATCAGGGGTTGGGAACAAGCACTGTAAACACAAAATTAAGTTAAATTTTATTGAAACTTTTCATACACATTACACTTGTCCAAAGTAAAAAATTCGTTTTGAAATTGGCCTTGACTACTTCCATAAATCTTAGCTTTTTCTTTCATGTACTTCGGGTTAGCAGTTTTTAGTCTATTACTCATGTATTTCTCAATAGGTTTTTCCTACAAAACTTTACATGAATCATAAGCACTAACAGATATAAAAGTCGGTGGGGCCAGGCCCATAAAAATTTTACTTAATATTATACTGTAGAAAGCTGACATTTTGTAAACAAATAGTCCTAATTGATTTACTCAATCGGAAAATCCAAAAATTAAAGCACCACCTACTCTATTGAAACTTTGCATGCAAATTGGGAATATCTTTTTGATTTATGTACTTCGGCTAAGCAGACTTTAATATGTAAATATATTAAGAAAATAGGCAGGACCACTCCCACTAAAATTGACGCTGTATATTACATGTTTCTTTCCAGACGACTCTTAACAAATTACGTACACACTGGCGACCCGTTGTAATAACACAATAATTCATTTTTAAGGTGTACAATCCAAAACTCATCACGCTCTAACTCATTATTTTATGCAACTATGAAATTTTTAAATGGCACAGTGATCATAAATAGAAATAAAACTCCCTAGAAATTTTAAGTTTAAAAAGTGTTATCATAGAAAATTTTTCAAAAAGTAGTCAGATCCTCACAAAAACATAAATGTGAAAAAAGGCCAAGTTCCTATCAAAAATTTCGGCCATCAAAAGCAGTGAGATATAAATTTTGACCAAGTTCTTGTTTGGCACAACACGTTTCACTGACATATGTTATGCATAATCAAACTGAGTTTTTAACCAAGACCTTCCATTTACTCAAACAACGGCATATTTAAAAAAAGTAGTCCAATCAAGAAAAAAATAACTATTTCCCACAACGGAAAATATAATTAATTCTTACAATAAAAAACATAACTACTTCTAAAGAATCGATTATTTTAGTCTCACGCCTTGTTAAAATCATTAAGTTGGTAATCCAGTAAGGAACAGCTTCTACCAAAAATGCTTAATTCCAAACTCGATTACCTTTTTTGAAATTTTTTGCTTGGTATGTATTAAAGAATGACAATAAAAACAAATAATTATTTGTTACTTTATACATTCAAATAATTTTTTTGTAAACATAAGTAACTTTTCTATAAAAGTGCTACCTACCAAGTTTTTATACATTTGATATGCCGTATAAACAGTGAGATAGGCTGAGTTTACATCTGGCATTTCTTGTGTGCCATGTGCCCAAAAAAACGTAACCACTAATTTAAAATGAAAAACTATTTGACTCAGAAATGTATTTATTGATTTGAACTGTTTTCAGTGATGTTAGATTCTATAAAATTGTCTATTAGTTATGTATGAAACCGTTTAACTTAATAAATACGTGTCTGAAGCAAACTGATTTTCATTAGTAATTAGTGGTTGCGCTTTTTTTACGCTTGTGTGGCACATGGCATACAGATGGGAACCCGGCCTATTGCGCGTATAAATGTAGTATATAACAATTTGTTAATTTTTCAGATGTTCTGGGCGAAACAGTTTTGTTTGTGCAGATAAAAAAGGAAAAGGTTATGGCAAAATGCTGTCGTATCGATATAAATATTATTTTTGCACAATACAATTGATAATTATTTTAAAAGCATTCACAATACAATTTTGTTTTTTGCCGCAAGGTCTAATTTAGTATACGTACATATACATATACATATATCTACATATATGTATGTATGTACCCTGCAGAAAGTGCGAATAGTGAAATTGTAGTGATTTACTTGTGACATTGTCAGTGGTACTACTGACCAGGTGTACCCCAGCCAATGGCATCATCTATTGACATTTAACATTAGCTTGTCATTGAAAATCCACCACTAGACTGTAGCACTACTGACTAAGTAGTTCTTTTGGGACCACATGGAGACATTGACACCAAATATCGATATTTCCTCGCTCGTTGTCAATAGTAAAATTATAGTGATTTTCTAGTGGCATTGTCAATAGTGCTACTGACTAGGTGTACCCAGCCAATGTAATCGCCTATTAAAATATAACATAGGGTTGTCATTGAAAATCTACCAGTAGACTTTAGCGCTATTGAGAAGGTAGTTCTTTTACGACCATATGGAGATATTTGAACCAAAGATTCACTAGTAGATTTTTGTGACCCTCGTCTACATATATTTATTTAATATTATTGCACAACACAATAAAAAAGAAAAACAAACTATCGACGCGTTCATTGACAATATCACCAGATATACACTAGAACTATTGTCGCTAACGTATCTCTACTCTCGCAAAAAAGGAAAGTTGTCGACATTTTAACTAGTGCAATTGTCGCTGAAGACAGAGTATTGACATAGAGACATATGGTTCTAGGCTGACTAGAGGGTATATAAACCCTGCAGTCAGACTGGGGCCAAATGTGTTTATGTCAACACTAAATTTCCAGTAGTGGGTACATTGTCTACAATTTCTCTTCTATTCGACAGTATAAAAGAAAGAGAGAAAACAGATGTGGTGCATTTCTGGTGGATTTTGCAACAACTTGTCATTATAAATAAATTTGTATGTACGTAAGGTATAGAAATGTACCAGTAAATGTCTGGTTGGTATGTTTCCATGTCGCCATAGGAACTACCTAGTCAGTACCTAGTCAATTGTTTTAGTGTTACTAGTATATTTTCAATGACAAGCACATGCTAAACGTCTATAGCATAAAGTATTGTGTGGGGAATAATTGTAGAGTAGTTAGTACTGGTGACAAAGTCAAAAGCGACTCAGTACATTTTCACCATCGGCATTTCCTTCAGGGAATGTACAAACATATGTATGTATTTAGTACATGTAAAATATTTTATTTTATCAACTAACAAATTACAATGTTTCATGTTTGTTTTTCAAATAATTTTGTTGTTTTTTTTTATCAACGCTAAAAGAATTGAAATCAATTACGTTTAATTATATTTGATATGGGTTTTTAAATATTATTGGCAATTTCATTTGAAGTTTTAATTGTTTTGTTTTAATTAAAATAACAATAATATGATATCAAGGTATGTAAGTAGATCCTGTTAAAATTTAATAAATAATTTTAGTTATGTAGATTTAAATCCCATTTGATTTTATATTAGGAATGTATACATTTTTAATATATTTGATACTATTTTTTAGAAAAACACAACAACTTATTTTTCAGCTGCAATGAACTAATCAGCTGCTAATGTGTGTACATCCCATCGGCCAGATTTAATTGCAAAACAAAACATGCTTAACCAATCAAACACTGAACAGAAATAAAATACAAGAAATAATAATTTTCTTTGTAAAACTATACAGTTGAGTTAGGTTATAACGAACTCCTGATAATGAGATGACACCCTAATGATGAAAAAATATAATAGCATAATTCGCAATATTGTGCAAATGGTCTTGCATCGTAGCATGTACAAAATGGTATGTATATACAGTTGAAACTCGAGTATCCGGGCCTCTCTCAACCGGTTACATCTATTAACCGGCATGCTGTCACTTTGTTTCTTGACCTCCATTATCCGTGATATTACCTCTATTGTCTGTGCTTCCAGTTTTTATACCTCTATTATCCGTGAAAAATGATTTGTATATCATATTTTAATACAAAGTTAAATGTCATGTTTTATTTATAGTAATATGAACTATTTTGTATTTTGATTTAACCTCTATTAACCGTGTTTTCCGATTATCCGTGCTAGGCCCGGTCCCGTGCGCCCCGGATAATCGAGGTTCAACTGTATATATATATATACAACTCCATAAATTTAGCCATTTTCTGGCTAAATTTAGCCATTTTTCATCACATTTAGCCGGAGGAAAAGCTATTAGCTATTTTTTTTAGCCATTTTCATTTTAATCTAGCTATTTTTCATAAAAAAGTTAAACTCTTATCTAAGTAACAGATGTGCAATTGCTTTACGTGAGTACCTGCCATTACTACCTTATCTCACGTGTGCCAAAGCACCGGGTGTGGGTTACACGCCAGACCAACGCCCCCATGCACCCTTTTAGAATGAACCTATGGCCCATTCCATAAGGCACATAGGTTGCAATCTTTGAATATAGTTATCCCTGTTCTATATTCAAGTACCTTGCTGAGGTACTTTGGCTATCTAAACTCTGCTGCTATGTCCGTGCCCATAGCAGCTTCTGTTGAATGGCAACAGCACCTAGAACAGTTTCTGGCTGACCGCGTCAGACCAACCACTAGCATTGATTTAACACTGGGAAGCCAAGACTATTCTTCCAGCGATTTTGGTAGAAACCACAACCACCACGATAATTCTCCAGCTTCCTCGCTTAGGTGCTGTGTATACACCTAAGCGAGGTCCCCAAGAAAATTCCTCAACCATTGCCGGCACAGCTAACCACTCATCCATAAAGAACGCATGCCTGTGTCGCCAAATAACCAGTGCCTACTCCACACCTACCAAAATCGTCCCTTTAACCCCGTGGGGTATACCCCATTGGGGTAGGACGAACTCGGCATTTTAGCAAAGGAAACTGACGACCGCTACATGCACTCAGAACTTCAGAGCAGCGAGGGCCACTTACGCGAGAAGAATGCAAGCACGCCATTTAAGTTTCTGTGCCTACTACGGCAAGACACTAAAAAGTGAAAGAGTCCTGGGGTCATATCCAGGACGAAAGCCATTTTGGACCAGAAATTTCCGGCAACCGCAATGCATTTATCTCTGAGCAGCCCAGCTGTCGGGCAACCGGCACCCGTGGTACCAGAAGTAGCCTCTGGTTAGACCTCGAAGTTCCACCACAAGGGCTTCACCTCTATCGTCTTTGAACTCAGGGGCAGTTCTAGGTGACGCTGCACCTAGCTGACAACAACGGGCGTACAATATTTGTTTTCCTTTTATAAATATGTGCACATCCGTTACTCTGTTTATGTTCAGAGATTGGGTAGTAACACATAAGTTTTACGGGTAATGAGCCAAAGGTCCGTCAGCGGAAAAAGCTACATTACCCTAGCTGGGGCCCCGGGATTGCCACACCCGTAGTCAAAAATAGACTCCCCTGGGGGTTATCAAAGGAACACTTATTTACTACCAAAAAACACAATAGAGTATTGTTTCGCATTAATATCAATTAATCCCGGTTCAAATTTGCCATTTTTGTTGCAGCAGTCTAAAAGCGCTTATGTGAAAGAGATGGCTAAATTGGTAACAATAAGATTTACTACTCCGTTCTTATAATCGTTGCAATGTTGTTATAAGTTGTCGGTTCTAATTGGTGGTTTCTGATATCAATCAAACAAGTGTCATTTTTGTTTTTCATGATTGAAAATAAAAAATAAACTTCAGTTTAAATGAAAGTTTGAAAAAGAGAAAATGAATCAAAAGTATAAACAAAAATTTCGCAAGGAATGGATTAGTAACCCAAAAATGTAAAGACTGAATAGCAGAAAACACTAATGGATGAAGGCGTACTGTAAGTATTGCAAGTTTGCCCTATATGCGCAGTTTCTTGACTACACTGTGGAACAAAATTTCAACAAAGTCGTGACCAAATGAATTTGACACATAATCTTAATGTAGAATTTTTCACCAAATCCGAATCTGAATTCAGAATGGTCAAAAGTAGAACATATTTCGCGATATTGCAGAATTACCGTTATTTGGTTTTTTTAAAAAAGATGATATCACTTTAATAAAAGAATCTTGGTAAGTATTAAATAATTTTTTTATTTATTTTTTCCACTTGAAAGAATATAAAATTGTTAAAACAACCATGGGTTGCTTGTAAAAATTGATCAAGAAATAACTAAATTACAGTGGAACAAAGTTCAAATTTCACAAAAAATTTTATGATTTTTTGCAATTTTGGTTTTTTCAACTTGGTTTTTATACACTAAATAACTAATTTTTGCTAAGTTTTGTCACTTATCACGTTAGATTGTTTTAATAGAAACATTATGTACTCAATATAATACAGATCGTTGCAAAAATGATAAAGTTTTACAGAAGATTAATTGAATTATCCCATTTTTATCAAATCAAAAAAAATAAAAATAAAAAATAAAAAAATGGCTTAAAACTGTTGAATTGCTTTGTCTATTGTTATTATTTTCTACATCTTGCACAAGAAACCAGCAATATCGCCTCATCACACGCCCCTTGATACCGACGTTCCATTTCTTGTATTTGTTGGTGAAAACGCTCACCATGCTCGTCGCTTTCATCGCCAAGGTTATTTGGGAAGAAATTTAAATGTGAATGCAGAAGGTGTATTTTTAAAGAAAGACATAAAAATGAATGTTAACAAATAAAAACAAAATCGTGTTAAAAACTTTACCAATTTCCTCATATTTTAACAAGTCTTGAATTATATCTTTATAATTTGGGCTCCTGAAATTTCCTAGAAAGCCTGATGCAACTAAACCAAATGACCTGCATGCTTTTAATTCATTTTCTGACAAAATCGAGTCAAATTTGGAATCTTCAAGTAGCTTATTAATTTGTGGTCCTACAAAAACACCTTCTTTAATATTGGCATCTGATGCGTTGGGGAAAATGGTTTTCAGGTATTCAAATGCTTCACGGAAACCGTGACGAAATTTTTGATTAAGCCAAGTTTAATATGTAGCGGCGGCAAAATAATGTTTTCCTTTTTTAACAGAGCTTTGTGTTTGACATTATCTTGGCCAAGCGTAAAATTAATTCTATTCGTCCAATCTTTTCGAACATAGTGTTCGTGACGCGCTCGGCTGTCCCATTTGCACAAAAAACAGCAATATTTTGTGTAGCCTTATTGAAAACCAGCCACCATGGCAACAACTTTTAGATCGGCACAGATTTTCCAGTTATGCTGTTCGTACTTTTTCAGACACAGTAATTTAGACATGGACTCATATGATTCTTTAACATTAACTGCGTGCGCCACTGGAATTGACGGCTTTTTATTACCTTTGTGCAACAAAACTCCTTTTAAGGTCAACTTGCTGCGTATTTATTTCCTTTGGGTTTTTGATTTAATAAAACCGAAAAGTGGGTAAATTCACTAAATCTTCTGTAGCTTTGTCGTTTTTGCACCAATCTGGACCTTGTAGAGCGCAAAATTTTTGTATTAAAATTAGTTAATGTCCTATGAAAAAAAATTTACAATTTTTAATTGTTTGGTTAAAAAAAGAAAACTTGAAAACAGCAAAATTTCAAAAAACCATAAAATTTTTTAATGAAGTTTGAAATTTTGTGCATTGTATCTCCATCATTTCTTGACTAATCTTGACATGCGATGTCTGTTTATTTTAGTAATTTTACTATCTTGTAATGAAAGAAAAAAGGTGAATAAAACGACGAATATTTTTTAAGATATTTGCATTTAAGCCACATCATCTTTTTTAAAAACCCAAAAACGGTAATTTGGCTATATCTCAAAAACTGTTCTACTTTCGACAATTTTGACTTCATATTCGGATTCAGCGAACCATTTTATATTAGGATTGGGTATCAGATACATTTGGTCAAAAAACTGTTCCACAGTGCTACCTGAATAAAAACAATTTTATTTATTACTTCAATTTATTGTTTCTATTTACTTAAAAAAAGTTTCCGATTTGCTTTAAAAAAATAATATATGAAATACCTTCTTATTTTTGCTAAAGTTCATGATTTTTGCACTCGATGGCGCTTAGCCATTTTTTAGCTAGTTTTTAGCCATTTTTTGTGTACATTTAGCCATTTTTGGTGAAAGGATTCTGGCATCACTGGTGGTGAGCATCAATATACTATGTCATTTTGCACATGCAACGATACAAGACCATTTGCACAAGATTGTGAATTTTGCTATTGAAAAGCAGATTGTACAATACCTCCCGAACAAAAATGTGGCCAAAATTTTTATCTCAGTACTTTTAATGGCACATTTATGTATTTTGTAGAGATGGGCGCGTATCGTGACACGAAGTGTTCATGACAGAAAATCTGATTTCGTTCGTGCTCAGGTCGTGTCGTATTATCGCAAAATTGAAAGATGTTAAGTGTAAAATTAAATGCATGAATTTCCAAAAAAAGCAAAAATTTTATATTTCGTATTGTCAAACACACAACACCAGCAAATTTGTTGACAGTGTAGGGGTCTCTTAAGATTGAGGATCTGAGATTAAAAAAAAAATATGTATCTAATTGAATTTAAAAAAAATTATTTTTGATAATCAATTTGATTTGTGCGTGTTGTGTCGTGTTGGGAAAATTTTTCGAGTGCGTATTTCCTACGCTTATTATTCGTGTTCGGGTCGTTCGTTTCGCGTTGTAAAAATTCGAAACGCATTCATCTCTGCTTCAAACCTAAATTATTCTTTTTTAGAATTTCTCCTTGATATTACAATAGAAACTAGAACCAAGAATGATTTCCTTTGCATATCTGTTTAGCAAGAATCTAAAGGAACGGCAAACAATTTAAAAGATCCTTTGGTAATAAACGAAACAAAGCCAAAGTTTTGTAATTTTAATAAGAATTTATAATATTTCATTCCTTGTTGCATTTGTCATCATTTGTTTCAACATTTTTTTTAGATAATTGTAGTTGTAGCAACATTTCAATAGAACTGTGTACATAAATACATATAACATTACATTAATATAGAAAGGCCCTAACTCATTATTTTATTGAAATCGAGTTTTTTTATATTTCGATATCGAAAAATGCAAAAATCTCGATTTAAAAAATATATAATAAATTAAGGCCTTTCTATATTAATAAAACAATAATACATACACTGAACCAACAAGGTACATTGACTCAATAAAAAAAGTCATGGATTCAACGAATTTATTACTTATTTTTTACTTAACAAACTGGTTCATTAGATTCAACATTTGCCGAGCATTGGCTTGTTGAATTTTAAGTACCAGTTCGTTAAGGATAAGAAACCATGCGTTAAATTCTTATGTAAATTCGTTCTAAAATAAGGAAGTACTACGTTCACTGAACAACAATCAAATTCCTCAAATTTTGATTTGCACTAAAGAACGAATTCTAAGAACATGGTGATACCTGTTTCATGTTTCACGAAAACAATGCAATGGCCCAAACCTAGAATTCGTCCTTAAGTCAAAAACAAGATTTAAAAATTGATTGCCTTTGCATTTCATAAAAGTGCACAAAATACTCCACTGTACTCGTATTCATTGCTATCAAAATATAGAAAATTTTCACTGAAAATCTCAAGTTGAAACCAGAGAATTACAATCAGTATTTAAAAAACAAATACATACATAACTAAATAGTCTTAATTTTAGTAACTGCGCATAATACTAATTGTAGCGCAAACAATTTGTAAGCTCACATATTTTCTCTAAAGCAACTATGATTAAAGCCGATTCCAACATACAAAAGCATCTGTACTTCGTTTATGCAAAAACCTAAAATACGCTATAACTAGAAATAAAAAGGCACATCAGGCTATGGATATTTAACCGGACAAAACAAATACGCATGATACTCGGGATATTTATTCATCATTCGCCACCGCGTACATACACATGAGTATATAAAATGGAATTGTAAATGTGAGTGTGTCTGTTTAAAAATATGTTTTGTGTGTGTGTTAATAAAATAGCCCTGTATATACTAATCTATATCCGATTACTACTTTTTTTTTTTGCTCAGGCATATAATTGTAGCTGTACATATGCATAAAATTGTAGCTGTACACTGTACATACATTTTTGTATATTAAATAGTATGTAAAATGTTTGAAAACATTTTTTATGTATGTGTACAAATAAAATAGCCCTGTATATATGCATATATAGCCGATTAATAGTCAGAGTATTTTTATACTCATGCGTGTGATTGTAGCTCACACAGTCTGTAAATTTTAGTTAAAGTTGTCTATGCTGCGTAATTTAAAAAATGTGTATAAACACAGTTGTTGGATGTTTATTGTTATAAGTATTCGGTTTAAAATAAATGCGTGTGTTTGCATATGAGCGTGTTTTTTTATTTTCAGCATTCAAAGTTGTTGTGACGGCCAATACTCATAAAGTTAAATACCTTATGAGTATTGTATTTATTTTGTCATTCTCTGATTGAAACCAACAAAAATACTGATAGTTCACACTCTCAATGACTTCATTGCACTGGGATTTAAGAGAATCTAACTGGCAAAGCCAAGAATATTCCAGTAGCACTTTGCACTGTGTGACATACATATATACAGACGTTACGTCAATTGTTGAAATATTTTAGCCGCAAGCTTTGCTCAGTATTTTTTACTTCAAAATTATTCTGAGAGTGAAAATGTTAAATAACTCCCAGTGAATATGTTCTGCGTCGAATTTTCTGCTAAATATCTAAGCGAATTTCAGACAACTCAGTCAGTCAATTGTCTGCTAGTTGTCTGACACCAGACATGTCGGCAAAATATGTTGCATGGATTGTAGGTGTTTTTAAAAAAATACTGGAGGTGTAGTAGCAAAATGAACATTTCTAATATGTAGAACATTTAATAGGATATAGTAGGAATGCATGTACATATGTTTGTGTATACATATTCATATACAGATACAAACATACTACACATATATATGTATGTATATATGTGTGTATGTATGTGTTTAAGAGCAAAAACTTACATTGCTGATTGTGTTGTGTAAAAGGATGTTGTCTTAATTCAACATTGCAATGCCGGGTACTTAATGTTTAAAATAGCTTAGAGCATGGAAAATTGTTTACAAAAATAAGGAAGTCAAAAAGTGGGTAAAATATCAACAACTAAGAAAAAACTAAAAGAAATAGAAAATATTAAACGAGGTTACAAAATAATTAACATTAAAGTCATCAGCATAAAACGCCAAGTTTGCTACTTAAAATGTGCAATAGAAAATATTATGATTTTAATTCACTAGACATGAAACTGCAAAAATCTTGGCGAACAGTACTTATGCAGACATTAATAGGCATGCATTTAAGGAATTGTACACAATTTTTGTATGAGGGGAAATACATAATAAGTTCAAACAGATAAATTTCGTTTTAAAATCTAACTCTCTTATTTATAAAACCTATTAAGGCTTTATAAAGAGTTTTTAAAACAAATTGTCATACAAAATTTTTCTTAAAAAACCTTTATAAAGCCTTAATAAGTTTTATAAAAAAGGCTGTAAGTAAAAAAGGTTAATGTAACCTTTTTCGGCAATGATTTTGCTTCATACTTATATGTTTCTTGTTAATCTTACATGATTTAGAGTAATTTTCAAAGTAAATGTTTCCTTTTGGAATAACTTTATTTCATGTTGGTTTAACATTCCCGTGCTGTTAAATCAAAATGAAGAATCATTTGGAATCAAAGTTATTTCAAGTAAAAACAATGTAAATTCGATACTGAAATAACACGAAAAAACATGTTGAATCAAAGTTATACAGCGCAATTATGAATAAAAGTCCGCGAGAAATTTTTCCCGGGGAACAATTCCAACTAATAGCAAGTAATAGGGAAAACAAAAAAATCTAATTGGAAAGGGGAGAAATTTTTCGAGGAATTTTATTCATAATTGCCCGGATAGTCATTGTTAGAGTATTTTATTAATTATTTAACTTATTTACGTGTGTTTATTGCCAAATTCAATGTTAATTAAAGATGAATAAATCTTCACCTTAAATGCAAACGGACGTAACTACACTTTTATATTTTTTACAGGGGAAGCAAAAAAAGTTTCAAAATCAATACTAATACAGTGTTCTTGAAAATTTTCTTCGAAATTTACTTGTAGTATGGATACTTATATATTTTTAACAAATTATTTCCTTTTTAGGGTTCCGTACACCAAAGGTGAAAAGGAACCCTATTGTTTTCGCTACGCTGTCCGTCTGTCCGTCACACGGTATTTTCTCAGGAACCGCAAGAGCTACGGACCTGAAATTTGGACACAGTATGTAGAACCTTGGCCGCTACAACAACAAATACATGAGAATTAAAAATTAAAGGGTGTTCCAAAACGAGCAACGAAAAATGTTAAAATCTGATGTAATATACATACAATTGTATATTGAAACTTGAAATTTGTAAAATTAGTGTATTTTTATACAGACTACAACAATTAACACTAAAATTAAAAAAAAAATTAAATTTAAAGGGTTGTCCATCAGTTAATGCAATTTTGACTATGTAATTTTGACAATTTGCTATATCTTGGAAACCGTAAGAGGCAAAAACTTGAAATTTTCAAAAACGGTAAAACTAAAAAAACCGAAAATTATAAAATCGCCAAACCAAAAAAAAAAAAAAATTGCCAAAAATTAAAAAAAATCGCCAAAATTAAATAAAAAATTCTAACACTAAAATAAATCGCAAAATTCGAAAAAATCGCCAAAATGAAAAAACGCCAAAAAAAAAACTCCAAAAATCGAAAAAAATCGCCAAAACGCGAAAATGTCGCCAAAACTAAAAAAAAATTTTAAATAAAAAAAAATCGCAAAAATGAAAAAATCGCCAAAATGAAAAAAACGCCAAAAACCGAAAAAAGTCGCCAAAACAAGAAAATAAAGTGTCAAAACTAAAAAAGGAGCCAAAACTTAAAAAAATCGCCAAAAACTTGAAATTTTCAAAAACGGTAAAACTACAAAAACCGAAAATTATAAAATCGCCAAACAAAAAAAAAAAAATTCTAACACTAAAATTAATCGCAAAATTCGAAAAAATCGCCAAAATGAAAAAAACGCCAAAACGCGAAAATGTTGCCAAAACTAAAAAAAAAAAAATTAAATAAAAAAAAAATTGCAAATATGAAAAAAATCGCCAAAAATAAAAAAATCGCCAAAATGAAAAAACGCCAAAAATCGAAAAAAATCGCCAAAACAAGAAAATAAAGTGTTAAAACTAAAAAAAAGAGCCAAAACTTAAAAAAATTGCCAAAACTGAAAAAACGCAAAAACCGCCAAAACAAAAAAAACCGAAAAGATCACAAAAACGAAAAAAATGCCAAAACTATATATAATATAGGACGAACCCTTCGTGTGCGAGTCAGAGTCGCACTTTACTGAATTTATTATATATAGTTAACCTTTTATGTTAGTTACGCTCTTTCCAATAAAAAAAATAGATTCATTCGTAATTACGTCCGTTTGAATTTATTTAATAAAGTCGTCATTTTTGATCGCAGAGGTCTAAAAACTCGATTTCGAATTTTTATGTAGTTACGTCCGTTTGCATTTAAGGTGACGAAATATACTTTGGCACTGTTTTGGCTAAATTGATACTTTACCTAGGGTTTACAAGTGCAAGTGCAAGTTCGAAAAACTCAATACACTCAAACTCTTTTACTAACACATCTACACTTTCGGCATTTGCAGCCTACTCAACTGCCAAGGAATTTTACAAGACAGTGACTTGTTGAACTTGTAGCAAGTAAATGGAAATTTAGCTAACAGTGTTGCCCTATTAATAGTTTAGCACAAATTAACTGGATTTCAGTGTAGTGTTAAGTGAGATTTTACTCATTTTAAATACATTTAAAAGCTAATTTAATAATTTTTTTTTCTTAAATATTCATAAATCGAGCAGTTTATTAATTTTTTAGACATAAATAACATTGAAACAATACGAATAAAGTTCAACACTATCTGGTTCCCTTAAAATTCAAATTTTTTATGTTATGGACAACTCTGCACTAAAAGGCAAACATGCAAGTTGCAAGACAGTCGGGCATTTGTGAGAAATTTTCGTTGGTAATACGTACACAGAGCTTGCATGCAAGGCACTTGCATGTGTAAACACAGGGTTAAGGTCTATTGAGCAGAATTGCGTGGCGTTTTATTTTCTGGAAGAAGGACAC
Source organism: Tachina grossa (assembly GCA_949987645.1). Classification (NCBI taxonomy): domain Eukaryota; kingdom Metazoa; phylum Arthropoda; class Insecta; order Diptera; family Tachinidae; genus Tachina; species Tachina grossa. The sequence continues at coordinate 20,213,347 of OX465275.1, forward strand.
ATTTTTTTTACTTAAATCGTTTATTTACCGGTATTTTCTTCTAATAAATTTTTAATTCTTATAAGTATGTAATTTCTTTCCTTCTCTTTATCTGTTTTGTTCCTTTTCAATTTTCTTCCACTTGGGTTTTGTTTTATTTTGCTGAATTCACATTAACACAAGCGCCCTTCAAGAATTTAATAACCTTTAAATGTGGCTGCCTTCATTTCGTTCAAGACTTACATTGTGAATCCAAAGGAATGATATAAATTAAAGCGAGTGTCCGTATGCCGAGAATGGTTCTTATCTTAATTCTTAAGAGATATTTTTTCGTTGCTCGCGGTTGGACTCATTAGTATTTTTTTGTTATTACAACGGGTGTTCCAATAAGACAAGAAAATAAAGTGTTAAAACTAAAAAAAAGAGCCAAAACTTAAAAAAATTGCCAAAACTGAAAAAACGCAAAAACCGCCAAAACAAAAAAACCGAAAAGATCACAAAAACGAAAAAAATGCCAAAACTATATATAATATAGGACGAACCCTTCGTGTGCGAGTCAGAGTCGCACTTTACTGAATTTATTATATATAGTTAACCTTTTATGTTAGTTACGCTCTTTCCAATAAAAAAAATAGATTCATTCGTAATTACGTCCGTTTGAATTTATTTAATAAAGTCGTCATTTTTGATCGCAGAGGTCTAAAAACTCGATTTCGAATTTTTATGTAGTTACGTCCGTTTGCATTTAAGGTGACGAAATATACTTTGGCACTGTTTTGGCTAAATTGATACTTTACCTAGGGTTTACAAGTGCAAGTGCAAGTTCGAAAAACTCAATACACTCAAACTCTTTTACTAACACATCTACACTTTCGGCATTTGCAGCCTACTCAACTGCCAAGGAATTTTACAAGACAGTGACTTGTTGAACTTGTAGCAAGTAAATGGAAATTTAGCTAACAGTGTTGCCCTATTAATAGTTTAGCACAAATTAACTGGATTTCAGTGTAGTGTTAAGTGAGATTTTACTCATTTTAAATACATTTAAAAGCTAATTTAATAATTTTTTTTTCTTAAATATTCATAAATCGAGCAGTTTATTAATTTTTTAGACATAAATAACATTGAAACAATACGAATAAAGTTCAACACTATCTGGTTCCCTTAAAATTCAAATTTTTTATGTTATGGACAACTCTGCACTAAAAGGCAAACATGCAAGTTGCAAGACAGTCGGGCATTTGTGAGAAATTTTCGTTGGTAATACGTACACAGAGCTTGCATGCAAGGCACTTGCATGTGTAAACACAGGGTTAAGGTCTATTGAGCAGAATTGCGTGGCGTTTTATTTTCTGGAAGAAGGACACATTTTTTTTACTTAAATCGTTTATTTACCGGTATTTTCTTCTAATAAATTTTTAATTCTTATAAGTATGTAATTTCTTTCCTTCTCTTTATCTGTTTTGTTCCTTTTCAATTTTCTTCCACTTGGGTTTTGTTTTATTTTGCTGAATTCACATTAACACAAGCGCCCTTCAAGAATTTAATAACCTTTAAATGTGGCTGCCTTCATTTCGTTCAAGACTTACATTGTGAATCCAAAGGAATGATATAAATTAAAGCGAGTGTCCGTATGCCGAGAATGGTTCTTATCTTAATTCTTAAGAGATATTTTTTCGTTGCTCGCGGTTGGACTCATTAGTATTTTTTTGTTATTACAACGGGTGTTCCAATAAGACGTTTCTTTTTAAACAGCTGTAACTAAGTGATAGATGACAAGTAAAAAATAATAAAATTCACTACAAAAATGGTAAAAATTTCTCGGTCACAGTTCGCAAAACTAAAGCATTTGTGGCTAGTCGTGAAGCACTTTCTCGGCTTTTAATTATGAAACTGGCGGAAATATGTTAGCTGTTGGGAACAGTTAGAAAGTTCGTGATGCTAAGAATCGAACTGGTGCACTTCGCCTTAGAGCAACTTAGAATATTTCTGCTGTAGTCTATAGCATTTAGGAAAACCTCGATGATCTTTGGAATTGGGCATAGAGAATTCGGTCTTAATTCTTTCAAAGTTTAGTTAATACAAGAACTCACGCCCATCGACCGTCAATACTGCTCTTTTTTGAAAAAAGTCTCTAGTCACAATTGGTCACCGACATATTGTTATTTCACACTTTAAAGACCTTTTTCTTTGTGGAAACGAGAAACATAAGGCCTACGCCAATGACCCATGTTTGATGCAAGACCTCAAATCATGGTAGAATTATACCAGGTACTACTACAAGCCCAGCTGGTGAATATAATGATTACAGTGTTGCCAATTCAGAAATTACACATGGCTATGCCTCTAATTAAACATGGATGAAAATTACTCACATTAAAAAGAAAATAAAAAGTAAAATTACATACAAATTACACATGAAGTTAATTACATGACCTACAAATATGAGTAGAAATAATACACTCTGTGTAATTGCACACAAATTTTCAGCACTGAATGATTATAACCCTGTATGAATGCCACGTCTGAAATTGTACTATAATAGCCCTGTAATTCTTATTTTTAAAAACAAAAGACATCTATTTTTGACTCATTTCTGTTTGCTTCTCTACATACCAACAAAAGGCGCGCTGTTGTAATTTTGTTGTATTTCTGGTGGCACCTGGCATAATTCTACCATAACTCAAATATGGAATTTGTGAAGTTATTGAGGACATTCAGCCGCAAATGCGCGAATTGGTGATGGGAAATTTAATAAAAAGATAATACGATTCTGCAATTGCAGCTGTTGCGGTCATTTGGCTAATGTTGTTTTCCATTATTGATAGCATATCCTACTCTTTATAACTAATGGCTTATTTCCCAACTGCGAAAAAAAAACTTTCGACTTACAATTTATATTGAAAACAACAATAAAATGTGATAATTTGTTTTTGTTTTCAATATAAATTGTAAGTCGAAAGTTTTCTTTCGCAGTTGGGAAATAGGTCATAAATAAACATCTGAGATTTCATTTTTTTACATATTAAAATTAAACATATTATTGGAAGACCCTATATATTTTGTTGTAAGTATTAGCTTCTTTCGAGTTTTTTTTATTAACTTTTCTGTGCATTTAATTTATTTATTTTTTATTTTTTTCTATTTGTTTTATAGTTTACTTTTCATAACTTTAGCAATATTAATTTATTTATTCACAAATTCTTTACTCTTTTAGAACAAACGTTCTTTTCTGAAGTATTTAAACAAAATAAAGTAAGCGTGTAAAAGCAGGAAGTATGTATGTATTCCACATTTTCAAGTTTTTCACATAAGTGAAGCCCAAAGAGGAATGAGCGAGTCAGTGTTGGTTGTATAAAAAAACTACGTATATACAAAAAATAAAAAATAAAAATTAAACAAATTCTACATGTAACACGACTGGATGTATGTAATATTTTATGGGGGTTCTCAAATAAATTTTTAAAGGCCGTGATACACTATCACACAGTCGTACGATTCATTCACTGGAAAGTCGGATTGAATTCTGTCACACTCCAAAAAAAAATCGCAACAAAATCTCTTATAGGTGCCACACTATTCCACAAAAAAGATGCAAAAACATTTAAAATAATTTTTATGTTTAATTATTTTGCATTTCTAAAGAAATAATAACGCAAAATGTAATTTTCAAAATGTATCTCTCTATCTTTAAATAAATGAAACAGAATTTGCTGGTTTCTTATCAACTGCCTTGCAAAATGCATCTCTGATCTAATAGAAATTATCATTTTATGAAAATTTTCATAAACTTTTGGAAATCGGACAGACTTGTCAAAAAATCTATCACACATGTCTAATTTTAATCCACACTATCATACTTTTTGAGCACACACGATTTTTTTGACAGATCGAACGACTGTGTATGATAGTGTATCACAGCCTTAAGTCTCAACAGTTTTGCATTGTTAATTCACCAGAGCAATATTTTTCTCAGAAATCATTGAAAAATGGCTAAAAAGAAAATTCTATAATTTTCACAAGCGCATGCCATATACGTCAACATTTCCACAAATAAAAATTTCAGTCTAAAATGTACGTAAACAAGGTTAATTTAATCTTTTTCGGCAATGATTTTGCTTCATATGTGTTTCATGTTAATCTAACATGACTTAGAGTAATTTTCAAATAAAATTTTTCTTTTAAAATAACTTTATTTCATGTTATTTTAACATTCCCGTACTATTAAATCAAAATGAAGAATCATGTCGAACCAAAGTTACTTCAAGTTGAAACAACGTAAATTTGATACTGAAATAACACGAAGAACCATATTGAAGTTAAAATTTAATGTATTTTATTAATTATTTAACTTACATACGTTTGTATAGGCATAGGCACGTGAAAAATGTTTGTATTTATATAACCGGCGCTTTCCGCTGCAGTCACAACATCCTTTAATATTCTTGAGATACACACTAAATCGAGCCTTATTTTCGATTTACTCGTAAGCGACAAGAATTTAAGTTTTCAGGAGAAGTTTTTTTAATATTAAATTTCCAGCTTCAGGCGCTGCAAAATCCATTTAACCGGTTGATATACAATTTTTGGTATTTGACGGATTTTTTTAGTCCGAAAAAGCAACTGAATCCTTAAATCCGATCGGACAAGAAATTTTGGAGTTATTGAAATTGTTTTTTATGAAATTTTTAATTAAATATTATCTCTCGAAGGAACCAATCGATTTTAATCAAATTTACAACGATGTCGATGTTGTGTAAGAGCTGATTGGATTTTGGATTCTTTGTTTTCCCAAATTATCAAAATCAACCGAACCGAAATAAGAATGCCGTAAATTTCATTTCTATGGGTTAAGCCGAGAGGTTTACATACACGCACGCACTCACACACAAAATCATACGGACATCATCGTTAAAATAGATTCCCATGACCTCAAAACGTGGAGAAGCTGATGAAAACTCGATTTCCGAAAGTCAGGGTGAAATCAGTAACTTCATATTTTTGATATTTATCTAATTCGAAATTTTTTTAAAATGGTTTAGAAACCCTGATCTGGACGCAAAAGGCTGGATACGAAAGCTGCAGAGGGTCTTTAATTAAGCGCTTCCTATCTTTAATTTAAATAATTTTTTATATTTATCTAATTCGAAATTTTTTTAAACGGTTTAGAAACCCTGATCTGGATGCAAAAAACTGGATACTAAAGCTATAGAGGGTCTTTCATTACGCGCTTCCTATTTTTAATTTAAATACAACAAAATATTCGTGAGATATCGACATTTTTTTTATTTGTTTTAAAGGTCTATTTATCGATGCCATTATGTAAGGACTATAACATCGTGTGATGGTCTGCCACGGCTTAGCTAGGTGGCACGCATCCAAAATGTATAATGTTCCAAGACTCTGGCACATACTTAAGTCATGCTGAATTTGACAGATGGCAAGGGTTATGTTTACTTTGAAGGTCGCTGCTATTTGTGGCTTATTTGTATAGACCTGTGATTTAAGAGAATCCCATAAGAAAAAGTCTAAAGAGGTCACGATTTGCACAATTGTCAAAGTTCGCAAGTTCCTATTGAAAGACCCTTTGCATACTCAAATAGATCTGGAAGTACTTGAAACGCTACTTCAACACAATGCAATAATAAAAGTAAATAAAAAGTATAGAGAAAAAATTGCATACGAAAAAAAGTGTGTGGCATAAAAAAATGCTTTAAATGACACAAAAAAATGTAGAAACGAAGTTGAAACAAATGTTAAAAATTTAAAACAATTTATTATACATAAAACTTTCATTTTTATAAGTATTCTTTTCTGCTATTCATTAACATAAATAATAATTCGACGTCATTTTTAATGAGTTGTCGCTTCTCATTTTTTTTAATATCAAGTGACAGTGATTTCAAATGAAATTGTACTCGAGGACAAAACTTTAATTTTGCTAATTGCTCATTCATGTTTTAATTATCTTTTGCTGCAAAAACTTATTGAAAAAGCTACATTTTTATAAGCTTAATATGAGAATTGCTTTAAAAAAAATATATCGCTCATTTACTTCAAAAGTGCCACAACTCAAAAAAAAGAAACAGTTTTGCAGAAAACGCGTTCTAAGTTTCCAAATTGCATACAACTCAATGAAGACATTAAAAAATTTTCTTCTCTCAGGAGGTGATGGTACACACAGAAAAAAAACAAATGTAAAATCACCATGACAAAAAGTTGATTCAGATTCATTCAAATCACATTAATTTTACAAGAAATAATATGTTGTTTGAGTGTGTTGGTGTTTATTTGCTTTGTTCATAGCTGCAATACACTTTTGTGCTTAGTTGTGTGAGTTGTTTTTTTATTGTTGTTGTTTTTTTATGTTTGTAAATGGCCGACAAACTGATGCTGGCTGGTAGGCAGTGCACTAGTCTTGCATTCGGAGGCTCGCAGGTTCGAGTCCTGGAGTCAAATCAAAGTATTTTGTATTTTTTTTTTTAACTAAAACTTTTCAAGTAAAAGCATTTTGTTTTTTTTTTTAAACTAAAACTAAAACTTTTCAAATAAATTTTATGTAAAAAGATAAGAAATAATGTTAAATTATAATATAATTCAAGATGGTACATACTTAGTGTGTATCTTAAGAATATTTAAAGTTATTTTCGCTGCAGGAGTAAGCACGTTGACTACCACGCGATGAATTCCGAGTTCAAATTTTGGCCGGGGAAGCCAATTTAATTTATATACAAAATTTTTCTGATGTCTATGTCAACCACACGTAAATTAAATAATTAATAAAATACAATTACTGCATTCAATTAAATTCATGTTGATCTAACTTGAAATAACTTTGATTCAATATGATTCTTCGTTTTGATTTTAACAGTACGTAAATTTTAATTCAACGTGAAATAAATTTATTTCAAAAGGAAAAATTTTCTTTCACAATTACTATAAATCATGTTAAATTAAAATGAAACACATATGAAGCAAAATCATTGCCGAAAAATATTAGATTAACCCTGTTTTAGTAGATTTTAAGTTGAAATTGCTTTGTGTATACAAGCTATTGATGCATTTGAGATTTTTACACAAGATAAAATACGAAATGCCGCATTATTCTGCATTATTAACTCAAAAAATTCATTTTTGGAATTATGACACTATTGAAGTAAATGAGCGATATGAGTATATGTATATATGTATCTTTACTTCGATACCAGAAACTGGAGTGAAACATTTTATAAAATTTGCATAAAGCAAAAGTGTGTCACATAAAAATTATTTATGTAAAGAAGTTATTTTAATTTTAACACTTTAAATTGTGATTTTGTTAATGCAAAATTGGTTATGTAAGTGCATAAACAAATTTTAAGCAAAACGAATTTTTAAGTAAAAGACAAATACTTTTTTTTGTTCACACTACCCATTGAATCAATATTGTTTTAAAGATGAAACATATTACTTTTAGATTTTATTAAATTAAGTTGAAATTTATATTGCAAAATATTGAATTCATAAGAAACATATTAAAAACTACATGACACCACTTTAAATGTCGACCATATCATGTCAATAAGACGGCGACATTGTTCTATAAAAATTCAATATTAATTCAATACCGAAAAATATTATTTTTATATTGTTTCCATATCAATGTTATCAAAATCTGTATTAATTAAACATATTTTATATTTTAGAAAGAAATAAAAAAAAAATACGTTTCCAGGGTTGGAAATTTAATTTTTTTTTTGATTATAAGAGAAATTAACCAAAACTAATTTTTGTTTTTCAATTAATTAAACATATTTTATATATCAGGAAGAAATAGTAGAAGATTAGAAAAGTCAAAAATATGGTTTCAGGTTTGGAAAATTTAAACTTTTCTTTGGTATAGGGAAGCAACTAAATATAAATATTTTTTTTATCTCTATTAGTTAAACATATTTTATATGTTATAGTGATATAATTACGTATTAAAAATCATAAATATCAAAAAGGCGCTTTTTCCAGGGTTGGAAAATTTAAACTGTTTTTGGTATATAAAAGCAGCTAACTAAAAAAATTATTTTACCTTTTTTTAGTTAAACGGATTTTATATTTTAGAAAGAAATAAAAAATACGGTTCCAGGGTTGGAAAATTTTTGTTTTTGGTATAGAAAAGCAACTATATATAAATAATTTTTTATCTCTATTAGTTAAACATATTTTATATGTTAGAAAGACATATAATCGTATTAAAAATCATAAATATTAATATATAATAATATATAAAAAAGTAACTAACTAAAAAAATTATTTTTCCTTTTTTAGTTGAATATATTTTATATTTTAGAAGGAAATAAAGCAAAAACACGATTCCAGGGTTGGAAAATTTAAACTTTTTTTTCGATTATGAAATCAATTAACCAAAACTAACATTTTTTTCTATTAACTAAATATATTTTATAAATCAGCAAAGATTAAATTAAAGATAAGAAAAGTCAAATTGATATTTTCAGGTTTGGAAATTTAAACTTTTTGGTATACAAATGTAACTAATTAATGGCTCGATTACGGATAGCAACCGAACTTTGGTTGCGTTGCTAGTTGCCGAAATGGTATTACGGATGGCAACTGGCAACTAACAGATGTTAATTTCAGTTGCCATATTGGAAACCACAAATTTTTAGTTGATGCATAGTCTTAAAGGCAAAAAATTGGACAAATTAAATAGTAATTGCAATATTACTTTTATTTCCGACTTTCTAATATGCATATTTAAAGAAAATATGCCTTACAGCTAAAAAAAGAGATTGTTGAAACTTATTTTAGGCAATAACATTCCGTAATAACAGCCGTCTAATACATTCAACATTTTGTACTTTCTTTTCTACGACAAAAATTAATTTCACTTAACTAATCATTTTTGTGATCAATAATGTTTTAAACACTTTTAGTTAATAATTTTCTTTTTAGCACTTGTGTTTCTTATATTTTAAATTTTTCTTACATTATTTTCAGTTGCCAATCTGTCATAATCGTATTTTCGATAACTTTTTGGCAACTGGACGAAGTTGCCATACGTAATACCAATTTTAAGTTCATTTGCGTTGCTAGTTAACTCGGCAACTGAAGTTCGGTTGCCATCCATAATCGAGCCATAAAAGTAATTATTTTTCTTTATTAACTCGAACATATTTTAAATTTTAGAAAAAATATTTATTGGTATTGAAAATCAGAAAAATCAAAAATATGATTTCAGGGCTGGATAATTTTAATTTTGTTTTGGCATACAGTACAATTATATAACTAAAACTAATTTTTTTTTATTAATTAAACACATTTTATTATTTAGAAACATTTTTAGTCAAGGGTTTTTTAGATTTTTTAGAGCCAAAAAGAACTTTGCAGAAGACAGCCAGTGCGGTGAAAAACTCTATTATGTATTCCTGCACAAGACCATTTATAAGCCATTTCAAGACATGAGAAATTTTTCAAATGCTTTACGACAGCGAAATATTCTAAAACAAACGCTAAACAACACAGTTGGCAAGACATTTGAATCAGCATTTGAAAAATTTCTCATGTCTTGAAAGGTCTTATAAATGGTCTTGTGCAGGACACTAGTATGAACAATGATGTTATATAATACCAGAATGCATTTTAAAGTAAATACGAGTACTATTACTAAATAATTGTTTGATATAAAATGTAATTGTTATAATTATTGCGCTCTTCTTGTCAAATATTCGGTGAAATCATCTGTTACCGCGAAATTGTGTTGTGTTAGTAAAATATATATTAAAAGAAATGAAGAATTAAATACAAATTTTCTAATTGCATTACAATAAAATTTTTAGATTTGATATAGTTTTGATGATTCACAATCCATCGAATTTAAAACAAAAAATCAAGTAACAATGATGTTTGTTGGTCATGTGATGATAATTTTTCAACAAAAAAAAAAAAAATAACTAATGACTTCCACTAACTATGCCTGTTGGAGCGTTGCAAGCTGCTGGTGAGAGTAATGGCATAGAAAATGAAAAGCAGCCTCTATTCACAATGACTTTGAATGACTGGCAAACAAAATAAAAGGATACATGAATAGAGTAAGACAACTAAGACAATCATAAAGCAGATTAATTTTTTAACTTGATGGTGTTGAAATGGTGTTAGATGCAATTAATGTCTGCGTGTGTGAATATTTTCATTGTCGTTTGTCTAAGAATTTTGTTGAAAGCCTAGACATGCAATCAGCCATGAAAATGCAGTTCTGCTACTTTTTTTTAGTTCATACATTCATCCAACTGCCATTTCATTTCCTACCTTTAAAACTGTTTGGCTTTCTCATATTCTGTACTTTGCACTTGAATAGCTTTTTTAATTTTTTATTTTTTTTTGCGAGTGCAACTTTAGAAATTTTATCTTCTATCTGTGTAGGCCAGCTAGTATGCCCATAAGATTGTTTTATTCTGTATATTATGAAATAATAGAGTGTTGCTGATATTGTTGTTTATTTTGTATGTAGTTTTAGTTGTTATTATTAACAATGACTCAACATCATCTTCATCGTAGTAATTCTTGAACAGCTTAAATATAAAAGTAACATCCTGTTTTCTTTAAAGGATTTAAAACTTAATGTCATATTTAAAGGCAGCAGCTCCAAGTTATAAGTAAAATTTTATCCTGTGCTTTTTGTAGTGTAATACAAATCATACTGAGTTTTTGTCTAATCATGACGATATCATAATAATCATTCCTTAATTTAGTTATCTGAAAACTGCACAATGGACAACGATTGGAAAATTTTTAATTTTCTTTGGACAATTTTTAAGTGAAAAAATGTTTGTTATCCAGGGCTATCATGATTAAAATTCCGCGTGAAATTTCTCCCTTTTCCAATTAGAATTTTTTGTTTTCCCTATTACTTGCTATCAGTTGGAATTGTTCTTTGGGAAAATTTTCACACGTAATTTTATTCATGATAGCCCTGATTGTGTTTCAAAAAGTGGGCGGAGACACGCCCTAACTATTCCTACGCAACTTTGGAAACACAGTAAGCTCTTAAGACGATGCAATTTTGCAATCAGGAAAATGGCTCATCTCTTCTCCTTGTTTTGACACAAATTTGGTGTTAGAAAAATGTTAACTATTTTTAACTGAAAATTTGAATTTTAGCGCTACATTCGGCTGTACCGAATCTTATACACCCTTCACAGGTCATAAAATGTTTGTATCATACGCTTTCACACCCAAGCCGGTAAACCGATTTTGAAAATTCTTTCACAAGTGGAAATCTAAATTACCAACATCAAATAAATGATATTTTGTATCCGGTTCGGAACCGGCTTTTTTTGTATTTGGAACGGAGTTTTTTCCGAAAAGCACATTTTTGAGCTGTTTTGGGGTAGTTTTCATTTCGGATTTGATTGGTTTTTAAAACCGGTTATTATATATTTTTTAAACATATCAACGCGAGTGGAGATGCGGGTAATAGCTAGTGCATATATAAATGACTGAGGGTAACCCATACAAATATATTACAAATTATTTTACATTGGAATTGTATACCATCAGAAAAGTCTCAAGGCGAATTGATAGACAGGTGGGTGACCTTATCGCAACAACATATACAATATAAACAACAACATGTAATTCGTATGGCTTCAAATAAGCCCATCTGTCAAAAACAATGCACTAAAATAACAATATTTTACTATCTACATCTACCAAGTAGCTAGCACGTTGACTACAAAACCGAAGGTCCTGAGTTCGAGCCGGTATCCAGCAGTCATTAAATAAAAACACCACGCATTTTTCTTGTGTGCATTAGAGTGTCCTTTGTATCAGTTGTTGTAGGAAAAGTTCTAGTGATGCAGGCATAGGCACTGGTCACTGAACTATACCGACTTCAGCAGATACTAATTCTAATGTAATATCAGAGCGCCTCCTCCGTTGGTATTGTGTAGCAGAATCATCGGCGAAGTAAAATAACTTATAGAAAAATGGCTACTAAACGCAGCTTCAAAAAAATCTAATACGTCTCATTTAACACCAGAGGCGCTGCAACACTGCATTATTAAATAACGTGCAAAAAGCAGAGTTGTAAAAGAATCTCTCTTCCTTCACCACACCTGTCTTTTCTATCACTATCCCTTTCCTAAAAAAGGTAGTACCCACTATTAATAGTAGTACGCATTCATTGCCTGTTATTTCTTTAAAAAAATAATAATTTTTCCATATAAAATGTATAAGAAAAAACCGGTTTTGATAGTTGGGGTCTAACGCAGTTAAATTCGGCATCAATCAGCTGATTATCATCAGGGCTGATGCGGTAACGTCACATCGGACAAATATAAAAATATTATCAGTCGTTAAGCAGCTCTGGGTTGAGGAACATCTCTCGCGTCATCGTAATTATTTCTTAAGTGCGGTCAGGCTTGTGCGTGTTGTTTGGCCTTCGAGAGTTTTTCGCCTCGCTCGCACTGGTTGACTGATCTGCCACGGATAACCGTATAATCTTACGGTTTTTTGTGGAATTTCTTTAACAACCACGTTGCTACTTCCTATGTGAAGGCATAGGTCGTGTACAGTCAGTCACAAAAACTTTTAAAATACTGTTAATACCATCTTGGTCCTATGGTCTAGTTACTCCGCCCATACTTGTGCAACACCATATTATACAAATTTACTTTGTATAATATGTACCAAATAAATAAATAAATAAAAATATTAGTTTTAACGGGAATGACTCTGTAGTAAAGGTCTTTTTAAATATAAATTATGTTTAGTTAACAAAGCAAAGTTAGATTTAGTTTACTGGAGATGAAATTGATAAAATTGTATATACCAAAAATAATAGATCCATTTTCCAGCCTGACTTATAAACCAATGTAAATTTTAGCAAAGTTTTTTTTTCTATATTGATGAATTTACATAAGAACCGAGATCAGACAAATCCTGGCACATCGGTGCAACACCAAAGTCTCTTGCTTTTCTGGGGGAATGGGAATATCGATTTCATAGACAGACAGGCAGACATCGCTTATACGACTATCCTATTATTAACCCAGAAAAAAATATTCCTGCAATAAACAATTTCAATTGAAATTAAAATAAAAAATATATTAAAAACGTATTTAAGTCAATTAAACTTTTGCTCAAAAATTAATTATTTTTGCAATAAACAACTGTAATTGAAAATAAAAACAAAAATCAATTTAAAATGTATTTAAGTCAATTAAATATTTGTTTAAAAATTATATTTATTACAAAGTTTAATTGACTCAAATAAATTTTTTATTGATTTTTGGTTTTATTTTCAATTACAGTTGTTTATTGCAAATTTAATTAATTATTAATCAAAAGTTTAATTGACTTAAATACGTTTTTAATTTATTTTTGATTTTAATTTCAATTAAAACTGTTTATTGCAGGAATATTTTTTTCTGGGTTAATAATAGGATAGTCGTATAAGCGATGTCTGCCTGTCTGTCTATGAAATCGATATTCCCATTCCCCCAGAAAAGCAAGAGACTTTGGTGTTGCACCGATGTGCCAGGATTTGTCTGATTTTTGGTTTTAATTTCAATAAAAGTTGTTTATCGCAGGAATATTTTTTTCTGTGTGGGTTAAGTATCGGTAACTTTATTCTTTTGCAGACCAGTAACATTTGATATTTATTTAAAATACGATTGATGGTCACACATCCTCCAAATTATTAGAAGCACAAGATACTTGTAAAATATAAATCAATTAACTAATCAGTTTCCTTTTACAATCTCTATATAGGACCTTATTTAAACAATACAATTTAGAACTTTGTAAAGCCTGTTTTATGCCTGCTTAGGCAATGACCGAAACATCAACGAAATAATCTTCTACAATTTGAAGTACAAATCTTGAAAAACTTGTAATTTGAAAACAAAACTGGCAAAATAATAAATTTTAAATATAATTTACTTTAAACAACAGTCGCTGTGTTGCTTTCTAAATCCTCCGAATTGCTTTAAAGTTTAGCTTAGCTCTTCCCCATTAACAAACAATTCCTGTAATATCCGGATTTCATTAAAAAAAATTCCCCAGCAACAAACATGTTATGTACGTTCATTCCTTTTCTAAGAGTGCGACTACGACTACGACTACGACTTCAAGCAAGCAACTCTATAAATATCTCATGGTTAAATTCTTGGCCTGAGTTAAGTATGTAGTGAACTTAAGTGTGTATTCACGGGTGGATATGTACAGCTTCTAGGGCAATAAAAAAATGCCAACCAAGTATGTATAGTCGTATATAAAAGCTTGTTGCTTGTTATTTTATGAGACTGAAATGTACTTCTTTGATGTAAAAATTTGTTCACTATTTCTACAAACTACCAACGTGTGCGAGCAAATAAACTGGCTAAGGATTATTTTGGTTGTGGTTAAAACTTGCATTTTGCATCATTTTAGATTCGTATTAAAGAGGAGATGAACAAAACTACAAAAAACATCGTGAACTAAAAAGCACAACAATAATACATACACTCAGAGAAAATGACTTTTTAAATTAATATGCCGAACAGAATCAAAGCTACATATCGATGGCTTAATATAAAAATGTCCTAACTCGAATTTTCGATATTTTGCAGGAGAAGCAAAAAACTGAAGAAAAAATAAAGCATTTACATGCAGAAATAGTTTTTTTAACTTGCCATAAGTCCTTGATTTTGAACTGTAACGTACTAAGATCTTCAAGGAGGATGCAATTATACGTTGTCCCCCAGAAAACATTAAAAACGCGATTTCGAAAAAATTGAGTTAGGCCCTTTTTATATTAAGCCATCGATATACATATTTGAACACTAAGACGCAATTTACACTGTGCCTTTTCTGCTTGCCTGTACAGGCAGACTTTTTTAGTTTATTGGTGAGAGGGGGTGAGAAGCTTGCGGTGTAGAACAAAAGGCACGAAATGAAAATTCGAGGGGATTTATGACATTTCTCTTTGCCTCTTTCGTATTCTCAGCATTAAACGTGTATATAAATGCCAAAAAGGCATGTAAAAAAAAAGGCTTAATGTAAATGTGTGTGACTTTTCGTAGGGGTTTCAAAAGAAAATTGTCAATACAAGGCAGGCTAAAAAGGCATAGTGTGAATAGCGACTAATGGAATAAATTTATCTTTCTAATGCAGGGACCACACGTTGCGACTTGTTGTACAATTCGATTAAGTTGTACAACCAATTGTTACGGTAGAGGTCTGATTGACCAACGCGTTGCAACGGTTGGTCATCGGTTGAATGAAAAATCAAAAAAATTTTGATTTTCACTCAACCGACGAACAACTTAGCTATCAAATTAGTGCATGTGATGGCGATGACTTCTTTCGTTTGTCATTTTAATTCAAACGTTCTATTAACAACATAGTGCGAAGTAAACAAGTGTAAAAAAGAAGAAAAAATGCCAATGCCCAATTTTATTAACGAATATAAAATCACGTTTTTATTTTCCTTTTTTTATCTTTTTCCACATCAAAATTTTATTTATGGCCAATAGAGCTAAAAATCAGAACTCATGGTGACTCTGTAAGAATAATTTCTTAATGAAGTTTGATGAAAAATTTATTGAAAAATTGCAGCGTGTGCAGTGGACGATCAACTGGTATACGCAACTCAATTGTACGACCAGTTGCAACGTGTAGGGGGCGGGGCGCATAATAAAGCCAATCTGTAATATCAGAATAAAGCATCCTTACTAATATTATAAACGTGAAAGTGAGTTTGTTTGTTTGCTACGCTTTTACACCCAAACCGCTGAACTGATTTAAAAAAATTCTTATATCATTTTATTTTTTATTTTTTTATTTTAAAGAGAAGTAACACTCAGACACGGAATTCCTACTACTAGGTGTTACCTTCTTTAGGAAAGGGATAGTGATAGAGAAGACAGGTGGTGGAGGAAGACTCAGAAGAGAAAAGCTTCATTCTTTTACAACTCTGCTTTTTGCACGTTTTATTTTTTAATAATGCAGTGTTGCAGCGCCTCTAGTCTTAAATGGAGCATATTGAATTTTTTTTTGAAGCTGTCGTTAGTTGCCATTTTATAGGTTATTTTGCTTCGCCGATGATTCTGCTACACAACGAACGAGGGCGCTCTGATGTTACATTAGGATTAGTATCTGCTGATGTTGATAAAGTTTAGTGACCAGTGAATATGCTATATTAGCAGCGTCAAGTATATGATATTTTTATCCGGTTCGGAACCGGTTTCTTACATATTATAAATTTTTTTTTTCATCTAAAACATCTACGCAGGGTTTTCAGATTTTTTGCCGACCTATTTAGCCAATTTGGTTTTAAAAAGCGCTAAAAGTCGTCGAAGATCAATTTTATGTAGTTCTTCTTAATGAGGGCAATTATGTATAAAATTCCGCGAGAATTTTTTTCCGGGGAACAATTTGAATAAACCAGGGCTATTATGAATAAAATTCCGCGTGAAATTTCTACCTTTTCCAATTAGAATTTTTTGTTTTCCCTATTACTTGCCATTAATTGGAATTGTTCCCCGGGAAAAATTTCATGCGGAATTTTATTCATAATAGCCCTGAATAGCAAGTGATAGGGAAAACAAACAAAAATTCTAATTGGAAAAGGGAGAAATTCCTCGCCCTGAATATATATTTGATAATATATTCGTTTTTATGTAACACTTTTTTATATATATTTTTATAAAATAATCTTATAAAAATTTAGCGGAAAATCGCCAAAAAATTTTTCTTGTAAAATTTTTTCATCCAAATTCAAAACTCATTAATTACAATAATTAATAAAGGTATTCCATTGTTGGAAAAATGGAAAAATGTAGTATTTTTCACCAAAGTTAAATTTAAAAACATTTGGTGAATTTTTTTTCCTGTGTTTGTTGTAAAAAAATTACATTTTTCCGTTTTTCCAACAAGAAAAAAACTGATGTGAATACCTTTAATATATAATAAAAATCATCCATATCAAATTGTTTTAACTTTTTACGAGACGTGTGTTGGTGGGATTTATTTTTTAAAATACTCCACCAACAAACTAGTTTTCCTGCATTACAAAAATTTTTAAGTTAAATTAAAAAAAAAAATACCTATAAAAATCGCCAAAAAAAAATATTTATCACCAGAAAAATCAAATCAAATAAAAAAAAACTTTTTTTAAGAGAAGTAACACTCAGGAAATGAATAGGAAAGCAATAGTCATAGAGAATATAGGGGATTAAGGAAGAGATAGATAGAGGAAGTTTCATTCGTTTACAACTCTGTTTTTTTCACGTTTTTAATAATGAACTGTTTGTTGCAGCGCCTCTGGTGTCAATGAGGCGTATTAAAATTTCATATTGGTTATTTTACTTCGCCGATGATTCTGGTACACAATACAGACGAATTAGGATTAGTATCCGCTGAAGTCGGTATAGTTCAGTGACCATGATTTCTATGCCTTTATCACTTGCAGTTTCCTACAACAACTGTTACAAAGTGACACTAATGCACATCAGAAAAATGCGTGATGTTGTTACTTAATGACTGGCGGACACCGGTCTCGAACTCAGGACCTTCGGTTTTGTAGTCTGAAGTAGTTAGCATTTTAACTACTAAGTTGGCCCGTTCTTAATAAATCCATACGGATATCATCACGAAAATAGTCAGAATCGACTCCCTTTACTTCAAAAGATTTTAAATATTATAAAAGCTAGAATTTTGCAAGATCGATTTTCGGGAGGTTCAAAAATATTACTACTTTATATTTGTATGGAAGTCTGTTTTATAAACCCGTTTCGAATTGCGGAGTAGACCGCTAAATATATTTTCTCAGCAACGAGGCCCTTAATTTATAAATGTATGAATTACTTGAAATTTAGGTGGTTATCTTGCACGGATTCACATGTTTGTTTATCGCGCACATGAACTGGATCTAATTGTTTTTGTTAAATGTCTTGCAGTAGAACATATGTATGTATGTACACGTACATACTAGAGGTCTGCGTAAACAGTCTTTAAATGTAAATATGTGTTGTTTTTCTTTTTCAGGGGTCTATATATACGCACCACTTTTCTAGAAAAACTTCATCTGCACTATTCTCTGCTCTGGCAACACTACAACGCTTTAATTGAGCGAAATTTGAGCCGAATGTTCAAGTTTTTACGATTCAAATAACTTTTAAACCGAACATGTAACACATAAAATAAATTTTTTTTCCAGTTAACGATATTTTTTCATGGCTGTAGTTTATTTGCAGTTTACGTTTTAGAATTTTTATTCATTTATGTTCTTCTTGATGTTGGTTGCAGTTTTTTTTTCTTTCTGGATTAAAAAAATCTGTCTTCTGTCTCTTCCCAGCATGCATTTTTCTTTTTTTTTTTTAACCAGCTTCACGTTCGAGTTTGACATGGGCTGTGCGAGAGTGTATTTGTAAAGCAATCTAAAGCTGTTTTGTCTGTAAATATATGTTGATGTTTTGTTTTTTTCTTCTCTTTTTTAGTTCTTATTTGCTGGAAAAACCGGAAAATGGTAGATACACTTTTATTGCAGTTGTTGTGAGCTAACATTGAGGTTATTTTTGCACGTAGTTAGTGTAGGCGGAAGAAATACATCCATAAATGCAAAGATACAAAAAGTTTTTCAGCTTAAACAAAGAGCAAAATTATACATACATGCATGTACATACATATGTATGTACGAGTATATGCTTTATATATTTAAAATTCAATTATGACATGTTTGTGGTAATACATATTTTTTTTATAAAAAAATAGGATAAATTTAATAAAAAAAAAACAACGAGATCAAAAAAGCTACAATTTGATTCACGAGCTTGCTACACGAAAGCTTTTAAAATAAGTATGTTTATAACGGGCGGATATGTAAATCAAAAGATTTTGAAATATTTATTAATCTGTTGCAGTTGCACAAAAGAAACTCTGATATACATTAGCAGAGTTCAGTATTTAAAGTAAATAGTTATGCTTGATAAGTTGCAATAAGCGCATTTGTATTGAAAATTTGGTGAAAAAAATATAATAAAAAGTTCTCAATTTAACTTTTAAATGCACTTACCATTTTTCGCGACATCGCACAAGTTTACATTTGTATTTATTAATTATTTCTTCTCTCTCTTATAAAGTTTAACAGTGTTTTTTTTAGGTGGTTTTGCATTTAAGTTAACGATATGTGGCCTCAAGGCCGCCGAATACTTATGTATTTCTTTATACATAATCACGGCGATAGGTAGGTGAGGAGATGGCAACGACCTCGGCAATCCGTCTTCGTTGTGCCTCTCTGTGGAACGAAAATGGAACCGGCCACTGTAGAATACTCGATTATGAAGCTTGGGAATGGAGGATTGACCAAACCTCCCCTGCTCTACTACACGAACGTCTTTATAAAACTTGCATACCATTCACAGAATTGTGGATGAATGGAACTCCAAGGCAGAAGAAAAAGTGCTGATTTTTATACGGACGGCTCGAAAACACAAGAAGGTGTGGATTATGGAGTCTTTTCAAGGGCTTTAAGACTTCGTATTGCAAAGCGGATCACTGCAGTGTCTTCCAGGCACAGACCCTTGATATAAGGGAAGTTGCGGATTGCTTGAAAGGGAATGTCACTTCAACGACTTTGATTAACATATACACCGATAGTCGAGCAGCTATTACGGCCCTCGAATCCCCGCTTCTAAGAACAACAACTGCCGATTATCTCTAAATAAGATGGCATGGCAGTTTGATATTAGGATCATCTGGATCCCGAGGCATAGAAACTTTCAGAGGAATGCTAGGGCTGATGAGCTTGCTAGAACAGGGACAACCTTACAAGTTCAACCGGATTTGGAATGTGTGGGTTTACCCATACTCTCTTTCAAACTCAGACTCAGGCGCAAGACAGAAGATGAAACAAATAAAGGGTCCGCCATCTAACTTTTTTTTCAACTAGTGCTTATTTCGTGAATGGTAACACTTAGCTCATGTCTGATTTGACAGATAATTAGTTTTATCCTTCCGCTGAACGAGCCAACTGACCATCCAGTGCGTTTTCGCTTCGCTAAGTGTGCCTGCGATCGACTTACAGAAGAAGCCGATTTTGCCAAAAAAAATTATCTTTTCATTTTGATCTTGGCGGGTATGTAAACAAGCAAAATTGTCGCATTTGGGGCACAGAAAACCTGCACGTATACATTGAAAAGCCGACGCACTCAAAACGAGTCACTGTTTGGTGCGGATTTTGGTCCAGAGGCATAATTGGGCCATTGAGCAAGGAGTGGCCGTTACAGTCAATGGCGATCGTTATCGGGCCATGTTGAACGAATTTTTGTTCACAAAAATTGAAGAGGAAGATATTGGCAACATTTGGTTTCAACAGGACGGCGCTACGTGCCACACAGCCGAAGCTTCAGTAGTTTTTTTTATAGCATTTTCAAAAAAAAAAAAAAAAAAAGTTATCTGGCGGACCCTTTAGAAGGTGGATCACAACCTTTAGAAGGTGGATCACAAGAAATGATTGCGTGATCAAAAGGCAGTTATGGACTAATCTAAATAGGATAGGTTAGGTTAGCAGGCTGCTGGTAAGGAAGGAGAAATTTAGAGTCCAGCTCACTTGGGTCCAATGCAATGATCCCTTTGTGATATCTGTGTGTTGAAGATAAGATAGGGAAAGGATAGTGATAGTGACGTATGAAGATGAAGGAAGAGAGAGAGGGAAGCTTCATTCTTTTACAACTCAGATTTTTTGCACGCTTTTTAATAATGCAGTGTTGCAGCGCCTTCTGGTGTCAAATGAGGCGTCTTAAATTTTGAAGCTGTGTTTAGTAGCCATTGGTTATTTTACTTCGCCGATGATTCTGCTACACAACGAAGGAGGGCGCTCTGATGTTACATTAGGATTAGCATCTGCTGAAGACGGTGTAGTTTTAGTGGCCCATTGCCTTATGCCTGCATCACTTGAACTATTTATCTAAATAGGATAAATACAGCGTCTTTGATTTTAAAGAATAGGAGACAAATTTCGATTCTAGTGTCCGTGCTAACCGGACACTGTCTCATAGGTGGGCATGCTTAAAGGTCGAACACAAATATTTTTGCCTCAGCTGCCAGGATATCGATGAAGAGGAAAGTGTAGAACATTTTCTGTGTCACTGTTTTGGACTTGCAAGAAAGAGAATGGTCACAATGGGCGCTCTTGAGTTCAAAGAACTTTCTGACGTCACTAGTGTTGAAGTGCAACGTATTAGTAGCTTTATATTGAGCTCTGGTTGGTTCGACTGTGGGGAGTCCACACAAGCAGTCTCTGTTGAATCACAATGCACCAAAACGGTCTAAATGTGTCCGGGTTTCTGACTGCCACCCCTACCTAAGCTAACCTAACTTAAGCATGGCGATAATGTACGTTTGTGAAGATAAATTTCGAAATTTAAACCCAAGACACAAACCAATTGCATTAACAAAGCTATGTTAACTTGATAACAGAGCCCTGTTAGACATGAAAATTTTGGAAGTACATACTCAAAATGGAATCCTGGCCATATTTTTCAACAAAATGAGCTAAAAAAAATCGAAACATGCAGACTATTATATTTTTCTATATCAAAACAAAAAAAAGTAATAAAAAAACTAAAAGAAACTATAAATTTTTAACTATCAAATAAATTAATTTTTTTTATGGAAATTTTTGAATTCCTAGAGAACGAACATACCTGGGCGGCTAAATTTTTTTGGAATTTATGTCTTTTGTGCCCGTTTATAATATCCAGATTTCAAAACCTTTAACATTTGCGTTTTTCATAAAAAAAAATTTGATTTTTCTAAATTTTCAAATTTCGATTTTCACCAAAGGACGAATTTCAGGAGAACGAACATACCTGGGCGGCTAAATTTTTTTGGAATTTATGTCTTTTGTGCCCTTTTATAATATCCAGATTTCAAAACCTTTAACATTTGCGGACGAATTTCGGAATTCGAATTACGAAAATTTAGAAAAATCAAATTTTTTTTTATGAAAAAACGCAAATGTTAAAGGTTTTGAAATCTGGATATTATAAAAGGGCACAAAAGACATAAATTCCAAAAAAAATTAGCCGCCCAGGTATGTTCGTTCTCCTGAAATTCGTCCTTTAGTGAAAATCGAAATTTGAAAATTTAGAAAAATCAAATTTTTTTATAAAAAACGCAAATGTTAAAGGTTTTGAAATCTGGATATTATAAAAGGGCACAAAAGGCCTAAATTCCAAAAAATTTAGCCGCCCAGGTATGTTCGTTCTCGTGAAATTAGTCCGTTAGTGAAAATCGAAATTTGAAAATTTAGAAAAATCAAATTTTTTTATAAAAAACGCAAATGTTAAAGGTTTTGAAATCTGGATATTATAAAAGGGCACAAAAGACATAAATTCCAAAAAAATTTAGCCGCCCAGGTATGTTCGTTCTCTAGGAATTCAAAAATTTCCATAAAAAAAATTAATTTATTTGATAGTTAAAAATTTATACATAGTTTCTTTTAGTTTTTTTATTACTTTTTTTTGTTTTGATATAGAAAAATATAATAGTCTGCATGTTTCGATTTTTTTTAGCTCATTTTGTTGAAAAATATGGCCAGGATTCCATTTTGAGTATGTACTTCCAAAATTTTCATGTCTAACAGGGCTCTGTTATCAGGTTAACATAGCTCTGTTAATGCAATTGGTTTGTGTCTTGGGTTTAAATTTCGAAATTTATCTTCACACACGTCGATAATGTTACTGTTAATTGTCGGTCGCCTATAGCTGGGGTTATTAATTATTTGCGGTTCCAATTACTGAAGGTTCCTCCGACCCAGTCGATTCAAAAATAAATTACTAAAAAAACATTTTTCGAGTCCGTTGCTTCTCGGAATAATAGTCAATCAAGATCGCGTGATTAAAGCCTTTAAATTATTTTCGATGACATTAAGTGAAGTCATTTATTAAATACGATATACATGAATTGGAACATTATGTGAATAATTTCCGAATAATTGTACGACGGATTCAGCGAAATTCTGTTTAACTATATTTATTTATTGAATGCATTCAAAAGTAAGTCTTAAGATTGATAATGTCATAATGTTTTAAAATATTTTATTTCAAAGAAAAAACAAAAGCAAAAACTATTACGTATGTATATTAAAATAATTTTAAACATTATGGTAGTGTCATAAGACACTTATAATAGTACGTTTTCATATACGTGTTTTGGAGCAGAAAACTTGTTTTACTCAAAACCAATGTTTTGTTACATGTTTTCCCATACATTTTTCATATCAGCAAAACAGCTCAAATAAGTTGTTTTCCTAAAAAACATGACAGAACTTGTCAATGCAACACTGTGTTGCTGGCTGAAACTTCGAAAAAGCCGCAATATTCCGATACAAGATGGCACTAATACAGAATATTAAATTTTTTAAGCTATTGCACAAACCACATCAGTTGTATTTATATGTTGTTTATATATATTTTTTTAATATAAATGACTAAAAAATTTACTAATTTAAATAATAAGTTTTGCGGCCTTGATAATAAAATCAAATTGATTTCGTAAATTCGTATAACCAAAACACACAAAAGCATAATGGAAACACTTCGAAGTGTTTTGAGAAAAACAACTAGTACTATAAGACCACCGTTTGAATCGTTTCCCACAAATTATATATATTTAGTTCATGTTATTTCATTATATTTCAAATGACATTAGAAAAAAGTATAATCGTTCCCTTAATATAGAAAGACTCTAACTCGTTATTATTTTTCAATCAAGTTTTTTGTATATTTCGATAGAATAACATCTAATGTATCGAAAAATCCAAAAAATTCGATTTAAAAAAATTAATAAGTTGAGGCCTTTCTATATTAAGGTAACGATATGTAGGTAAGTATGTACTTGTGTTATTAAACATTAAAAAGATTGCAAACTATAGTTGCTGTAAGAGATGATGTGATTAAATTTTATAAGTTATCACAAAATTATTTTGACCTTTACATACAACCCTTTAAAGCAAAATTGACATAACTCTAAAATGGTGTTTTTAGTTAATATTGCACTATTAATCGTCTTATGTTGTGTAAAAATTCTATAAGAATATTTTATTTATCTACTCACCTCTTGAGAGGAAAATAACATTATATTTTACCATTTAAGGGCGACTTTTTGGGTACGAGATTAAGATTAGTTTATTTCTCTAATTAGCTAATCCGAAAATTAACTCAATCTCAAATTAATTTAGTTTGATATTTTTGAGTGGTAGTTTAAACTTCTTATTATGTGTAGTATTACCATACTGAGGAACAAAGTAGTGGCAACATTTTCTGTGTAAAAGTGACACATGTTATCAACACACTTTAATTTTTTGTGAGAAGAAGAAGAAACTGCCATGTTTTATTATTTACAAGTAAAATATTGCGCGTGTTTAAGGAAACAGATAAATAATATAAAATTTAAAATTTTATCATATCGCTCATTTGCTTCAATAGTGGCATAACTCAAAAAATGAGTTTTTTGAGTTAATAATGCAGAAAGATGCGGCATTTTGTACTTTATCTTGTGTAAAAATTTCATATAAATAGCTTGTACCATCACCTCCTGAGAGAAGAATTTTTTTTTTTCATTTCTCCATTGAGTTGTATGCAAAATAAAAACTTAAAACGCGTTTTCTGCAAAACTGGTTTTTTTTGAGTTGTGCCACTATTGAAGTAAATGAGCGATATAATTTTTACAAAAAGTTATATATATCAATATTAATGCATGATTAAACCACTACGATTGCCGCTTAAACTAGCAAGTAAAACCATATAATCGACTACCCAAAAATCACGAATGAAGATTAAGGTTAATTTAATCTCTAATCTTGAACTTAAAAAGTCGCCCTAAGTTGTTAATAAATTCAAAACTTTTACGCATTTTCTGGAAAACAGGTTTTTTGCATTGAAGTCAGGGGTCTACTCTCTAATTCGAAACGAAAGAAAATTTTTTCGAATTTGTATTTTATTTACATGTAAATTTTCTATCGTTTCGAATTACAGGGTAGACCCCCTGGACATGAACAAGCATTTTTGTATATACATATACATATGCATGTAATTACATATGTACCCTGTCGGAGAATGTGTGGTTGACTACAAAAATAGTTAACTTATACTTAACTTAACTTTTCTTAGACTGACTAAAAGCTAGCTGCAAAGTCATACAGAATAAACCCAAAATGAATTCTTAAGTTGAGCACGTAATCGAATTTGGTGAAAGCCAACAAATTTATTCTCAGCTACTTTAAAACTCATTTCAGTTTTATATTAACATTTTGCTGTTGTTATTTTAGATGGCAGCTTAGCCGAGTGGTAGCGCGTTGAGTACACAACGTGTGATGTTACATGTTCGAGCCACAGAAATTTTTTTTTAATTTACTGACTACCAGGTGATTTAAAAAAGTCAACTTTAAGTTAGCTTAAAGTAGTGCCTAGTGAGACAATTGACTACCGCCTAGGACATCGCAATGTTAAAATAGTCAGTTGATTACATTGGAAAGTAATCCAAGTGTAGTCAGTACTAGTTGCGAAATAGATAGCTTAAAGTTAGTTTAAAGTTAGCCAAATTTCCGATAGGGCATCTACATATTACACACACACTCAAACGTACAATATGAAAAATAACAAGCATACACTAATCAACAGTACTTCTTTTGAGTGTTTGTTACAAGCAAGCTGTCTTGCGACATCGCTTGTTACAACTGATATACACATACACCAATACATCCATCGTTCTTCGCTTATAGTACGACAGCATTTATTATTGGTTTAAGGCTCAGTTAGCCAACTGTAATGTAATGTAACTGTAACGTAAAAAACAGCTGATTGATATTTTTATATGAAAAGTAGGTTACATTACATTACATTTCTATAACCATTTTCATTACTTTTCACATAACAAAATCGACCAGCTGTTTCTTACTGTTGCAGTTACATTACATTACAGTCGGCTAACTGAGCCTTTAGTATAATACATGCGACGTAAATACATTTAAGAATCATGACGTTTTTACATTTCAAGACTGTTTACGCAGCTCTCTAGTACGTACATATGTACATATGTGATTGCCCAGGGCGGACTTATGGCAACAAAATGAGTGCTTTAATTTAGTTTTTTGCCCACTTTGTATATGTACATCAAAATATTAAATATCACAATTGTTTATAAGCTACACACACGCATTTTTTAATGCATACAAACTTTTCACCATAAAATTATTTATTTATAAACCGAATAGGTTTCGTTATGATTCTTCGAATAATGGTAAACTAATATAATTACTCCATAAGACATTTAGAATCCATCATTAAAAAAAAATTTAAGAGTCCAACAGGGAATTGTACGAGATTATCATTATCCTCACAGGACTTGCAAGCTATAAAAGGCAGTTTTGCTGTAAAATGTAATGGCTTTGAGGAGCAAAATATAAAGACCTCTACATAAAATTTATGTTATACCTAATAAGAATGTACATATGTATGTATGTATGTGCATTGCAGGAGCTTATGTTACCACAACCCAGATATATAGATGCGAGTTCTTAGATTTTTCAACGTAATAACGATTCAAAGAAATGGCCCGCAATGCTTTGGAAATCTAAGTCAACATTGCCAATGCAAATAATAGACAATAAAGGTATTCACGTCACTCTTGCAACTGTGCAAAAATTCATAATTGCACTTTCTGACGTGAGCAACCCATTATGCAACACAATATGTGCATAGATATATTGTACTCGTATGTTTCTTATTTGTTAAAAAGAGTTTGTATAAATCCTGAAACGAAGTGTTGTAACTTCGCTGATTAATTCTGTAGTAAAAACACGTGAACATACTCAAATTCTATTCAACTTGACGTATCACTTAACTTGTTTTCGTACGAATGTCGATACGATCACGGATGTGACGATTTGAGCCCAGGGGTCAAATCACGGCATCCGATACGACTCGTAATTTAAAAATATTTCAATACAGTTTATATGGAAATATTTTTAAATTACGAGTCGTATCGAATGCCGTAATTTGAGCCAAGATTTTCTGGTGCTGTCGAAAACCACATATTATAGGTATACATATTATATATAAATATGGGCTTAAATCAAGTTTAGGGCCACCTCTCAAAAATAAAAAAAAGTACTCTATCCTATAGAAAATTTAAAAATATGAAAAAAATTGCATAATTGCTTATTTTCAGAGCATGGGCCTTTGAAATTCTAGTACAATAGTACGATTATACGGAGTTTGCCAACGAATATGACCAATATTCTATCACTATCCCTTTCCTAAAAGAAGGTAACACCTAGTAATAGAGTAGGCATTAATTGCCTGAGTGTTACTTCTCTTAAAAAAAAAAAAAAAAAAATATATTGGTATCAAGGTACTTTATTTAATGTAATGGTATCATTTTAAAACTTTTGGCAATAGCTTTCAAAAAAACTTTATTTGGCAAGAAAACTTTGCCAGGCAGAAAATAATATGAGGCTACGCCGTTTCGGGACACACCATGGTGGATAAAATCTTTAAGCCCGGCAATGCAGAAATACGTTATAAGGCTAGAAAATCTTTATTAGGCTGCGCCGTGTAGGGAAATACTATGGTGGAAAAAATTCTTCTTCAAAAAAAGTCGACGTAGTTCATTTAATTTTTTTTTCTTATTTTTCAATTTTCTATATGATAGGATACCTTTTTTAATTTTTAAGAGGTGCCCCTAAAGTTGATTTGTTCCGGTGCTGAGTTACTATGAAAAACATGAGATAGTGCTTTTCGTATTAAGTTAACGATATGTAACAACCATTATACTTGTTATTGATCAATCGCAATTAAAAAAAACGTTAGTAGATATATTTTTAACAAAACAATATTGTTTTTGCAACTTATTTGTAGGAAAGTGAATCTAAATATTTTCGTAAGTCAACTTAAGCGGTAGTGCTAAAAGTCCACCGAAATGTATATTCGTTTTGGTTTAGATAATAGAAAAACATTTATATTGAAAACAAAAACAAGTTTTCATATTTAGTTATTGTTTTCACTATAAATTCTCTAACATCAAATGTGATGTAACGCAGTTTATTTTTCAGCTGGGGTATGACTCAGTCTGCCCAGGGTCTGATCAAAGGTCTGCTTCCTTTGGATAGTAGGTAGATGTTGTTGTACTAACATAATCAGTTTTGTATACGAACTCACGACTTCTAACGTCAACACTACTAAAAAGTGAAGAGTATGAAGTATATCCGAGAGGCGAAGTTAGGTTTAATTACTTTACGAAATATGATTAATACGAATATAAAGTAAATTCGGCGTTCGGCTAATTTACGAAACAATATTAATACGAAATATAAAGTAAATTCGGGAGACTTTATATTCGGCTACCGTGCAGCTAACTACAACGAGCACGAAGTAAATTCGGAAATTCTACGAAATAATATTACTACGAAATATAAAGTAAATTCGGAAGACTTTATATTCGACTACCATGCAGCTAACTACAACGAGCACGAAGTAAATTCGGGAGACTTCGCGTTCGGCTAATTTACGAAACAATATTAATACGAAATATAAAATAAATTCGGTTTATCTACTGGCTTAACTACTTAGAACAAGAGTCGGTAAAGCTTTCGGACGACACTTTCAAGTGGCCTACTTATAATTGTCGTTCGTACGATCTCGGCACTTGATCACCATTGTGTACAAACGTTGATTACTTATGCCAACTAAAATATGACCTGAGTGAGAATCATACCTTGCGTTGGTATATTGTGGTTCGGTTTCAATCAGTGGTGGTGTCTGGCTGTATGTGTATATATGTCGTGCTTTGTACAGGTATACGGTAAAAGGTAGGTGATATTTCACTACGGTATACGGTATACGGTAAAAGGTGCGTGTATTTGCACTTTTTATTGAATAAGAATAAAAAAGTATATGCAGTTGTAACGTCACGTTACAGTGATTAATTAACTTAAAAATAGATGAGAAAAATTATTTTGATTTTCATTTCATACTCTTATTAGAAAATTGTTTACTTTAAAGACAATTGTGCAATGATAAATTATGAACATAAAACCTTTTAAAATGCATTAAATTGTTATTAAAGTAATATTTATTTAAAAAAATAAATCCCGGGATCCCGAAAATCCCGAGATCCGGAAAATCCTGGGATTTTCGCGATCGGGATTACAAAATCCCGAATCCCGGGATTTCCAAAAATCGATCATGATTGGCATCCCTAATACTTTCACACTTGGCAAACATTTGCCCAAAATAGCGTAAACACTAAAAACTAATGAACAACCTTTTGATTCTATAACAGGCTCTATTAGCTTTATAGGAAATGGTTACTTAATGAATACATGTCTGAATCAAACAACTTTTAATTAGTATTTAGTGATTACGTTCTTTTGGGCAAATGCTTGCCAAGTGGGAATATATCTTAACTTTATATCAGCTTTTTCGTTATTTTATACTATGTATATTTTTAATTTATTAATTGCTATTGATACCCAACTAAAATATATTTTCACACTTTAAAAATTAAGTTCGTAATATGTTCACCAAATGGGTATTTTAATTATGAAGACATAAAATAGGTATGTATGTATGTATGTATATATATATATATATATATATATATATATATATATATATATATATATATATATATATATATATATATATATATATATAATCACATATTTCAAAAATGAAGATCGAATATAACTTACCTTCAAGTAAAAAGAAGCACGGTGGGCTGTTGTTTTTTATCTTACACCTACATACGTACATATGTATGTAGATCATGGAACAGCAAGAGGAAAAAGAGCAATTAAGATTTGCAAATAGATAGATGGGTTCATATAAACTTTTGATTTGCTGGGAAATGCTACTATGTACTATGCAATAGCAGTTTATGCAAATAATATTCGGCAAACTTTAGTTAAATTTTTAATTACTTTGCCGCACTTTCTTTTTTGTTTTCTTGTTGGCCCTGTTCACCTCTTACCCAGTTCCACAATTCCATCAAAGTACCTAATGCATTGATGCACAACACACGTACCAGCTAAAAACTAACGGACGACATTCATTGCTTTTATTATATTTATATAGCCATTTATTTTCACCCACCACTACAATAAACACTTCAAGAATTTAATTTATGTATTATGAATTATAAATTTTTCTCATTTTTTTTCGCTTTTTTTACATTTACAATTTTGCTTTAATTTGCTTTCTTTCTTTTTCTATAGCAAAAATTTCTATTTCTTTTTTGGTATCAGAATTACAACTATGTACTACACAATTTTGTTTTATTTTCTTATTAGGATTTATAGAAAGGCTGTCGTCGTCGTATCATTCAAGATTAATCATTAATCATTCAAGATTAATTAATTAATTATTTGGCAACAATCAACAGCAAGTTCGATGCAAATCAGCGAACAAACAAAAAAACCAAATCAGAGAATATTTTTCACTAAACGTTTGCATTAAAATTATATTTTACACTTTTGCAACACAATTTATTTTTGCTGCTTACTTTTCAAATGTTTTTTTATTTTATTTTTTATACAGCTTTAGTTACAAAAAAAAAAACATGAATAATATTTATTTTATTATTGGAGCCGCCTGAATTCGCAACGAAAAACTAGCAACAACGAACAGTAAATGAAGTATCCGCACATCATATGAAGAAAACGAAGCAGAAAGAAGAATAATTTCTTTTTTTTTTTTTGATGACAACTAAAGCAGAGCTGCCAGAAGATTTTGTTGATAAATCTGCACTTTTTTGAAAAAACCATCGGCAGTGTCGGCTTATTAATTTCGAATATCGTGAAGAAAATCGGCATGAGTTTTTCATTAATATTTAGTAATTAGACAAATATAACAATCATATGCAATTTCAAGTATTTTATAAAATAATAATACATTATTACATATTACATTTATAATTATATGAACGTGTGTCAAAATGAATAAAAGTAACTCTAAAAAAATTATTAATAAATAAATTTAATTAAAACAAATAAATTATTTTAAGAAATCTGGCTGCTGGATGTAACTACAGTTTTCTCAACACATTCATATTCATGATCGTTTTCTTTTTCTACTAGAAAAAATTTAAATTAAGAATATTCTTAGCAAATTATTTTGCAAATATCTTATTTTTTTTTTAATATGTTAAGTGCTTTTTTATTTTAATTTTTTTGAACAATCAGTATGCGTGTTAGTCATATTTTAGACATGTCAGTTTTTCTAGAAGCAAGCCTCTTCAGTTGTCTTTTAAAACTGCTCATTTATTTACACACAGACATTCTGTTTGTTAAATATTCCGTATTTTTTCAACCAGCGAATGAAATAAAAAATGTATTCTTTGTGCAAGTAAGAACGTTGTAGTCCTCTTCTTTCTGCTTTCCTATTTCTGAAATAAACTCACAATTGCTTCGAGAAAAAACTGCCATGTCTAAAACATGACTAACATCCCACTATAATGTGTTGCTAAGTCACACACATGAGGTGTGAAAACGAAGTTGAGGAATTTTCAGTAAAATTGGCAAATCGGCATGTTTGTTTTTTAATGAAAAAGACAAGATGCCGAAAAATTGATTCTTTTGGCAGACCTGCTTATATAACGAGGTGGCAGCACTGCTTCAGCTGGTAATTTTTTGGCTGCATTTGCTTTGCAGACAAACCAGCCGTCTTAAAGCATTTAACTTTCCATAGGGAATCTAAAGATTTATACATTTTAATAAACTTCAAGAAGTATCACGCAAATATGAAGAAAACGAAGCAGAAAGAAGAATAATTTCTTTTTTTAAGAACTAAAGACATATTAAATAGTTGGTGGGCAGAGTTGCTATTTAAAAGTAGTAGCAATCTATAATTAGAAAGCAACTCTGACTTGATAACAATTCAACACTTGGCAGCACAGGATATTAAAAAAATAGAAAATGTATTTAATAATAAAAGTTGATAACTCTCGTTAAGGCAAACTGGTAGCGAATCATCTAAAATTTCTGTCAGTTAATAAATTTGAGCTTCGGAAGGAAAAGTGGTGGGTGGCATCACTGAGATGAGCTGAGTAATAAGCATTTAGCCAAGAAAAGCACCAATTTTGCAAGTATGTACCTAAGGCAGAATATGTTAAGCTAATGTGGGTTAACATTAGCTTAACATAGTTTGGTTGTTGGCAGTGACCCACACCAAAAACTATACATAATTGATTGTGAGATTCGTGTCACATATCTCGTTTATACGCACTTCTTATTTGCAAATAAAACTGGAAAGTGTTGCCGTATAACTTATTGTAAGTTAATAACTAACGAAAACTATTTGCAAATAGCGCACTATTTACAAATAAGGTGTAAAATGTTGCCAATTATTTTTGTTTTGTTAGAAATGTAATACATATTTAACAATGTGTAGCAATATCATTCACAGATAGTAATGTCTTCTATCTACGTATAAACGGTGAGTTCAGTATTTGCAAATATGTAGTTTTATTTGCAAATAAGATTTGCGTATAAACGAGGTAACAGACATTTTCCTTCATCATCGAAAATTTGCAAAATTGTAAATGTTAAGCTATGTACAGACGGTTGTCAGATCTTACAATATTGCCAGTAAAATGTGCTAAAAATTTCTTACAACCGTGTGAACTGGCAATTTTTGCCAGACGCCGTTGCTAGAAAAAGTATTGTCAGTCCATTGCAAGACTAGCAACTGACAACAAATTGTCAGACATCTTACAATCGTGTGAACACATTGTAAAATTATTTCCAGATATTTGTCAGACATTTTAATATTGTCAGATGTGCGAAGTTCATGTATCTGACAATGGCGTCATTGTAAGATAATTCTTTCTATGGGCAACACTGCACACGCTTGATTTTAAATAAAAAATTTATAATAAAATATATGCAGACAAAATCATTGCAATTGCTTCTTTATGGTCCATAATAATTTATACTTTCACTTTTTACATTAAACACAAGCACAAACGATAAATATTTAACAATTTCCAACAAATGGTTTAAGTCTGGCAACGCATAACAACAGATCTAACAATTTGTGCATATGACAACCGTGTGAACTGACAATTTTTCTACTGACGATTTTGTCAGATGAATTTATTGTCATACAACCGTCTGGCAATAAATTGTAAGATTTTCTGACAACCGTGTGAACTGACAAGAAATATTGTGCTGGCAATTTTCGATTGCCAGTACATTGTCAGCACATTGCCAGATCTGACAATCGTCTGTACATAGCTTTAGCGCTTGTTTTTTTGCCGCAAGACACAAAATGTTTAAAATATTTTTGTTAATGTTATGCAGCTTGACGGTTGGACAAGCTTCTTATATATATATGTACAAATACGGCACACATTTGTCGTCCACCAATAAAAAAGGCTGAAGGCTAAAAAAAGGCTCAGCAAAAAAAAAAATTGTTTTTTTACAGTGGCATATTTAGGTAAAAAATCTCAAAAATTAAAAATGCTTTTACATTTATAAAGTATAGACCTTGCTGCTTTATTATTAAAAACAAAACTAAAATTTTTGAGCAAAAAAATTTTTTTTCGGTTGACCTTTATCTGGAAATTCCCATAACATAATATGTACAACATAAATAAGGATGATAAAAATAAAGTTGTAAAAACACTGTTTTCAATATAAAATTTTTAAAGCTATGAAGTACACTTCAATTTAATTTACAACCATTTGGCACATATCCTCACATTCTTTTTGAGTTTGGAAATTATTTCTATTACTATAGCAACCAGCAAAGGTGAATTGCATACATTTGTTCTCTTTGGCGTTGTATGAGTATCGCAAGGATTCCAATTGGCACTTTCCATAACCCTCAATATCACCCACGAAAGGTTTCAAGATACATACATCCGCTTCCTCTGCAGCAACTACCGAAGCAACAAGTGCAAAGATGGACAAGAGCAAAGCAGAGATGTTCATTCTTTCTATTGTTTTTGTTTCCTTAGTACTTTCAACAAAGTTTAGTCAATTACTGATACTGAAAGTCTTAGAATTGCTGCTCTTATACTCTTTTAGAAAAAGGTTAAGTCTAAACGAAGAACTGTTGCTAGTTCTTGATATTAGCAAGAGCTTTTATTATACGCTGTCATAAAAGCACATTAGATATGGAACAAACATTTAAAACTTAGATTAAATGTTTGTTTACCTTATCTTAAATACTCATATATTATAGTTATATGTTTTATTGCCGCGATGAACGGATAAATAATAGTTTTTATCTAGGTAAATGATAGGATGGCAGAAGCCAACTTAGCGCTTAAAAATCTTATGCATGCGTCCGAGTATATCTGTCATTGAATAGGAAAGAAAAAGTTTTAGAATCTGTATGTTAATTGTTAATAACTTGTGGATTCGAAAACATATTCTTTTACACAGGATGGTGCAGAATGAGCTGTAGGGTTTAAATGGTTTATATCTTTTTCATTTATGCGATTATTACAATTTTTTTTTAAATCAATTATATTATTGGGGATATTTTTGCAATTAGCTTTGAAAAATTATATCCTGTAAGTAATGTCCATTTTCTGCTTCGCACGTGCTCTTTTTAGCATATTTTCCATAACTTTTCGCAAACTTTCGGGTGTAATTGCCATGATTTCATTTCGAATATTGATTTTTAGTTGGAGTATGGAGTTGAACTTTATACGAGAACAAGTCTAATGCACTAATCTGCAGCAACCGACGTTATAGTCCAAGTTGTGTCGAACGTCTTCTTGTTGATGTTAATGGACTATGCTGCACGCTCTCCCGTACACATTCAATATTTTGACCAGTGTGCACGGTAGGTGTTCTCCCGGCACCAGGAAGGTTTCTTAAAGACTCATATTGACGAAAATGTCCAATCAAATGGTTTATTGCTGACGCTGTAGATGCAATGCGCACATTAAAATGAAGACGATATGCACGCTGTGTCAATACAATAGACTGTTGGTTTGAAAAATAAAATTCAATTATTTTTGTACGTTGTTCGATCGTGTAATGATTCATAATTAATTCCCCCAAGTCTTTTTCACAAAATGCTAAAAAAACAAAGAAATTATATATAAATTTTATGAAAGCTATAGGTCTTTTTTTAATAAATTTACAATTTTATTTAATTTATCCGATATTATTAAACAATTGAACAATTTAATTTCCTGAAGAAGCTACACAAAGTTGAGGCGAAATATCGGATAAATTAAATAAAATTGTAAATTTATTACAAAAAGACATATACATAACTTTAATAAAATGTATATATAATTAATAAAAAAGGTCGAATAAACTATTATAATATTTAAAAACAAAGAAAGAATAATAATTAAAAAAGTTATAAAGAATTTAAGCCATATAGCTCATTCTGCGCCACCCTGTATTCCGGCCTTTAATGACATAATATTTTATTAACTGACTTTTTATACAAGCCATGTAAAAATTCTCGTCTGTCTATTTATGTATATTGAAAACAAAAACAAATTTGAGTGCTTTGTTTTTGTTTTCAATATAAATTGGCATACGAGAATTTTTACATGGCTTCTATAAACTGGCAGTAAGACTTTAACAGCAAATGGTTTACAATCGATATTAATACATTTTCGCAAACTTACATAAACAAAACTAAGTACAGTCGTTAAGCAGCTGTGGGTTGGAGAACATCTCTCGCGTCATCGTAATTATTTCTTAAGTGCGGTCAGGCTTGTGTGTGTTGTTTCGCCTTCGAGAGTTTTTTGTCTCGCTCGCACTGGTTGACTGATCTGCCACGGATAACCGTATAATCTTGCGGTTTTTTGTGGAATTTCTTTAATAACCACGTTGCTACTTCGTATGTGAAGGCATAGGTCGTGTACAGTCAGTCACAAAACCCTTTAAAATACTGTTAATACCATCTTGGGCATATGGTCTAGTTACTCCGCCCATATTTGTGCAACACCATATTATACAAATTTACTTTGTATAGCATATATAAATAAATAAAAACTAAGTAGTACTTGTCAAGGCTAATTCAGTATCAGGTAATTTCTTCCGCCCGGCTGATTATCAGCTGTTGATGCCAAATTGCGCAATTTGAATAAAATATCAAAATTCGCTTAGAAATCTTTTGACAGTTTGATTTTGTAGCATAGCAAACTATATGTTGTTTTTTGTGTTGTAAAATTGTTTTAGCGATAAGGTCACCTGATACTGAATTCACCTTGGTACTTGTCACATTGGTGCATCTAATATGGAGTTATTACGATAAGTAACATACAAGAGAATAAATTGTAAGAACACACTACATTTTGTCATCGGAACATTTAATAATTGTAATTTTATTTTTTATATGTAACTTTTTATTAAGTTTAACTTTATTTTGTGTTATTCGTTTTATATTTGATTACTTTAAAATTACTTTCTAAAGCTTAAAAAAGTTTTAAAATAGAAACAGTTGAATTCTTTATCAAAAGCTGCTGTAGCAGACTGCGAGTATCCCTTTGATTTCACAATATAAAAAAAACTATTACACGTTTGAAATAAATTTTAACGTACGTACATTAGTATATTTACATATGTACATACATTCATATACATACACACATATGTACATACACATATGTATATAAACTAAAAATAAAAGATAAAAGCAAACATTTATCTAATTTGTTAAAACTCTATTTTCATCTACATACTTAAATGGTTAATTAGAAGGCGAATGTTGTGTATTAGATTTTCGGTAAAATTCCACTTAATATAATTTTGCTACAATAATATAATTAACAATATAAAATGGACGTATTAAAATGATAAAGCCAATAAGAGACGCAACTACGCAATTTATACTTTTCAATTAATAATGAAAGCAGCTAAATAAATAAATGATAGAAAAAAAGTTTTAAAATAAACTTTAGCATTTAGACAAGTTATATTATAGCAGTTGATTGTGAGAGAGTTTGGTTTAACTTTTTTTACACGTTCTTTAGATCTGTGGCAACAAAAATAAAAGAAGGAAAAAGTACTTAAGTCGAGATAAGCTAATTTTGAGTTAATGCCACTCCTGCAATCTGGCGAAATCTCAATTATTTTGTATGATTTTTCAAGACTTGAACCCATGAGTCAACCCTATTTTTGTCATGTTTTTTCTGGAATGTGCCGAGTAGATTTTTTACTTTGTGACAGTAGATAATAAGCCACTAAAAATTATTCAAGTTTTTTTATATTGTTTTAGTTTCCTATTTATTTATTTATGTGTGCTTTCAAACAAGGCACCTTCATTTTCAGGTAATATCGAGATTACAAAAATATAACAATGAAAAAGACAACATGGCCAAAATATCGAAATTATAATTTTTTTTAACATAATAAATATAAAAATTATTCGCATAAAGTTGAAATAGTTTTTCCACGGCAGCTGCCATTAAAGCCAGTGTCAGACACATCAATATTCAGCTTCAATTTATGTGGTGAATATTTTTTATAAAAAAAACGAAGACAACCACACATATTGAAGCTGAATAGTGATGTATCTAGCACCAGCTTAACTAAATTTGCAACGTTTATCACTTTTGAAAAATTTTTTTAATAGTTTTTTCATATATTTGAGTCTGAACACAATGTAACGATAATTTATTGCGGTGGGGGTTTTCATACGATTTTGAAGTAAAACACCGCAGTGCGGATCGGCATAAGATTAAAATCTATTTTATTTGCATTGCGGACTTTCTTATTATCTCAATTTTTGACACTCTTTCTCTTTCTGATGTTGCCATAGTTTTTGATTTTTAAGTTCAAAAATGTTTGTCATAAAATATAAAAGTTTAAAAAATATATCAAACATATCTGCGAATGTATAAAGAGTTAATCATTTTTTTGTTTTTAGTTACTGCCATTACAAAATATTTAACACAAAGGGTAAATTTTTTATAAAAATTTATGCATAAAAAAATTAATAAAAATTTAAACAAACAATGACAAGTATTGCCGTCGCCGTCTTCCGTTGTATTATTTTTCTCTCCCGCAACGAGAAATCGCACCGCACTGCAAACATTGTATTTAGACTCTTTAAATTTGTTTGCAAATAATTTTTTTAATAAAATATTTTTTATGTTAAAATGTTTTTATTTTTTTTTTAATTTCTTTTTCGTAAAAAATTTTTAAAGTTTCCGATCAACTTTAATTTGAAAAAAAAATGGCCTGATAAATGTGCCTTGCTCCTGAACTTTGCTGAAAGCCACTTCTACTTTTGTATAGAATCATCACGGCGATTCGACTCATGTCCGAAAGCCCAGGTCGAAATCTTCTAGATTTTTTGGCAACGGCTCAAATTCAACATAAAACGATTTTAGAAACGTAAACAAAAGAGCCATTTACCGTTAAAAAATTTAATAACAAAAACAACAACAAAAATGCATTAACATTAATATTTTAGTTGTAGTAATTGAAAACTTTTGACCCTAGTGGCAACGCAGCCAACTAATCTGTCTATTCGGTATTTTTCGTATAAAATCGTGACCATTAAATTCTAATTCCTTCTAAGAATGCGAAATTTTAATAATATTAATATTATGAAATAAGAAAAATAAGATTCCAGCAACGATGTGTTTTTTTTTTCAACAAACCACAACACAAATTGAGACAATCTTAAACATAAAAAAATATTAAATTAATATATTAATATAAGATAATAAAATAATAAAAAATCTTTATATAAATAAGCTAAATATTAAAATAAATACTTAATATAATTATTTAATAACTGTATAACATCTTTCATTGTTTTATTATTATTATTATTATAGTAATTGTTATAGTTTATCTAAGTTGTTTAAAGTAAATTTATTTCGCAGATCTAGCCTTGTTAATGGTTTGCTTTTCCGCTTCCGTAAATTCCAAAATACTCTCGATGGCCTGCAAATGACCCTGGGAGTTTTCCTTGTCGGTAAGGAAGTAGTAAATAGCACTTTTCAAAAATTGCAGAGTAACTTCTGGATCCACATGAGTGCGATTCTTTTGCGCCTCTAACAAGCGACGATAAATGGTCTACGTATTTTTTTTTTCAATAAATTTGAAAACACAAATATTTCATCAAATAATGCAATATATAGAGAGAGAAAAGGAAATAGGAATAAAATGAAAGTGGAAAGGAATATATATTTAGTTTAAATATCAAATGTTGTTTAGTTTTAACAATCAAATTAAAAAACTCCAAAATATTTATGTATGTATATTTTAGTTCTACATTAAAATTGAATCTTGTAAAAATGAAATAAATAAATAAAAAACTATATGTAATTAAAACACCAAAAATATTTAAATTTATTTACAATATGTAATGATTAAGTTGTAATAAAATAAAGTGTGTGATTTT
The DNA here is from genome assembly GCA_949987645.1 of Tachina grossa. Classification (NCBI taxonomy): domain Eukaryota; kingdom Metazoa; phylum Arthropoda; class Insecta; order Diptera; family Tachinidae; genus Tachina; species Tachina grossa. The sequence goes on from OX465275.1 coordinate 20,252,694, forward strand.
TTTTTGAACAGCAATAATAATTATTAATAATGTTACAATTAAATGATATATTAAAATGTATGAGAGTAAAATGGAACCAACCCAGGAAGACTTCTGAAACTTGAACCATAATTATTTGTTCTAGAACGAATTGTTAAACAATATTTTATATTTCTCTATAAAATCTTGCAACTACCTACTCGTATAAAGTTTAGAACGAAATAATTTATAGGATTTATTAATAACCGAACAGTAGAACAATCAAATACTTTATACAAATATTTTTATTAACCATCAATTCATATTTTGGTTAATTAAAATTTTAGATGGAGTTTTGTTTGTTTTTAAGGTTGTTTTTAAAATGTTTCAATGTTGTTTCTTAAAGGCTTTGGTTCTAAGAACGTCAAGTGTCATTCTGCATCACTATCACCTAAACACAAACAAAAAAGCGAAGCGAAGACCAACACATTTAGGCTCTAATTACCTAAATCACGTCATCAAGTGATATTTCTGTGGTTTGCATGAATAACAGAGCATGTCCAATAAACGAATTTTTGCAATAGAGCAAAAAATAAGTTCTTCAAAAGCTTATTAAAAAAAAGAAAGAAGTTGTATTGTTGTTGTTTTAGAAAAAAAAAATATTTTTCAAAATTTTCTTAGACCTTTTTAAAAATCATTTAAAATATAACAATTTTACATCATTAACTCGAAATGAGAAATACATATTCAGGTATTTGATAAAAACAATTTAGACACAAAAACAATTTGAAAACGATAAAAGGTGTGATATGTTTCTTATAGTCGTTTTGTCAATAATTTTAAAACTTGTTTTTAATAGTCTTTCCAGACATTTTTGATAAATTTCTTTTCACAGTTCCAATATGTGATTTATGTTTTGTCTTCTAGTGTGCTTTTTAGAAGTCAGTAGTTTAAGATAAGCTCAAAAATGATGCTCAAAATCTATCGGAATTCATTACACCTTTTCAAAACGATTGTTTTGAAATCGTTTTGAAAACGATCGTTTTCCATCACATACCTGATTATATAAAATAGGTTGTTAAACAAGAAAACCACAAATTTGTAAGAAAACAAAAAAAAAAAAAAAAAAAAAAAAAAAAAATATGTAAAAAAATTTTTTAAAATGTAATTTTTGTTTTTCATACAAATTCTTCAACAAAGAAAATCAATCAAATTCAGGTGACAAATCAAGGCACTCGTTATCTAACGAAATTACGAAATATTTCAATAGAGTATATATGGAAATATTTCGTAATTTCGTTCGATAACGAGTGCCACCATAATATGGTTTATATGGCTTACTAATTTATAGGTCTGCAAAAAGAAAATTTATTTTGCACTGGTTTGCATATTTTTTGAGATAGCATATTTTAGTCGATCAAAAAACAAATATTTTTTAGAGTTAGCATAATTTGTCGGGGCAAAAATAGGATTTTTATAATATACATTTCAGTTTTTTTTTTAAATTCAACTTTTGGTGGATTTTTTTTCCGGTGTTTGTTGTAAGAAAAATTACATTTTTGCATTTTTCCAACAAAAAAAAAAAAAAAAACAACCTGAAATGAATACCTTTATTTATTTTTAATCAATTTGTGAAATATTTTACTCAATACTAGACATAAGAATTGAAAAGGTACAAGAAAAAACTTAAATATCATAAAAAGAATAACTTAAGCTTGACTGAGTGGGAGCCTCTTCCATCTCGAGGTGGTCACCTTTAGCACTCTCTAGCTCAATTTTAAATTTAAAAAGATTATATAATTGACTATAATCGGTCCATACATAATGTGTCTATTCGATTAACAGTTTAAAAGTTATATGTGCCCTTAATTATGAAAGTGGTCTAAGTCACATGCATTTTCGCTTCGAAATATTCAATTAATCTTGAAAAAAATTCAACAAATATTTAATAAATGTTAAATAAACTTATACTAACCGTGACTAGAACAATTCTAAATTAAAATGTTTCATAATATAAAAATATATTTTGATTTGTTCAAATGTAATTTACTTAATATCTCAACCAAAGGAATATATGACTTAGATCACTTTCAGAATTAAGGGCACATATATTACCAATTTTTTTTTTATCGGAACCCCTATGTAATAATATGTTAAAAGTGACCATATCTCAAAAACTAGCCAAAGGATATCAAATGCAATAAGATATGAGGTACTTATACTTTTTTTAAAAATTTTAGAAATTTACATGGAAGGTTAGCATTTATTTTCACCAAACAAAAATTATACTTTGAGATTTCAGAACAAAAAAAATTTATACAAAACGAGAAAAAATCATTTTTTTTATTTGAAATTTATATGACAGATGAATATTGCATAGGAGAGCTATTTTCAGTTGGAAACTCATTTTGACCAAATTTGAGTTAACGTATTTTGAATATAGGCTCTCGATGTATATTAAACACAGGGCCTAATCGTGGTTGGCGAATTTCGACTTCGACTATGACAGTTTCGTCCTAGATTAAAGAACAAATGTTGCCGTGTTCTTTACTCTATTACAAAAACGTCGTAGTAGGAGTCGAAATACACCAACCACTATAAGGCGGATACATATAATTATACACACACAGTGGGTCCGTTATGCAAAAATATTAAAAGTGAACTTATCATAAAACGTTGCTTGCATAAATTTTTTTATACGATTTTTGACGAGATGACATGCTTTAGTATAAACAACAACTTCGAATTCATAAAACTTTATGGATTTTCTAAATATGTAACAGCGTAACAGCATTTTTGTTAATTTTGAGTTATTGATCTATTTCATATGCTCTACAAACGCATCAAAATATCTTTTTTTTTTAATAAAACAATGCAAAAAGTTTTTAGCACTTACGGCGTAATCATGTATACCAAAAAAATTGGTAGCTTTCGATATTTTCTAATCACTAAAAAACACGTACATATGTACATACGTACATACGTTGTCTCGTCACAAAATTCAACGTGTAAAGCTTGGATCACACGATCGGCACAATGCACCAACTTTTGTCGGCTCACTGCAATAAAGCCATAAGTAATAAGTCAAAATGACATTATTACTTAATTAATTTTTGAATAAGTCTATATGGCTTTATTAGTAATGCAGTGTGGTGCAGTTATTAATTGAGAAATATGTCAAATTTACCTTGTTACTTATGAATTTATTTCAGTGAGCCGACGAAAATTGGTACATTGTGCCAATCGTGTGATCCAAGCACATAATTTTTTTACCCCGGCACCATAATTTCATATTATATTTTAGTAATACCCGGCAACATTCATGAGACCCAGAGAAATAAGGAAGTTATGAACAAATTATTAAAAAAATTTATTGATTACTTTTATTACTTTATAAATTAAAGACAATGCACTCGAAGAGATTTATTTCAATCAATAACCACCTGGCATTTATCTATACAGTCCTTAAGACTTAAAAAGTTATTTCCATTGCCATCACAACCATTGTAGATGAATCTCTCACACATATTGTTTTTGGCATTGTATGAGTAACGTTCTGAGTCCAAGTAACATCTTACATTACCACGAATATCGCCCACGAAAGGCGGCAACGTACAATCATCTGTGACCTCTGCAGCAACTGCCGAAGCAACCAAAGCAAATATGGATAGGACCAAAGCAAGGATATTCATTTTCTAAATATTTTGTTTAATTTTCTTTAACAATTAGATATGTATGTACGTAAGTATCTAACACTTTCAATTAGATTCAATTAGATTACTGTTTCGAAAATGGAATTAGCAGGGCTTTTATAGATACACATGTACTTGTGTAGTATGTACATACACATGTATGAGTATGTATGTATGTATGTATGTATGTATGGATATCAACATACATACATACATACATATATTTTAACTTGAGTTATTTTGTTTTTTTTTCAATGCAAATGTTTGTTTTTCTTAAACTATAAAGATATAATACGAAAAAATGATTTTTAATATTTGCTTTTAAGCGACCTAATTTGCCGTAAATGATTATACTTTCGCGAAAACAATTGATAAAAAGTTAGTAAATAAAAATGTACCCATTTATATTTTTTGAACGACCACGTCAAAAAACTAGCAATACAATAGATTAATAAAACTATACATTATGCTGATTTCATTAAAATTTTTCATTATACTACATACATACATATATGTATATGTATTGTATTTATGTATATTGAATTAATAGATATGCTTATGCATACATTACTTTATACAATAGATCCTTATAAATTTAGAATTTCTACAACATTCATTTGCGATCAGGGGCCTATTCCACTAAGCTACAAGTTCACAATTAGAAGTGTTTTTGCCTGTAAAATTGTGAACTTGTGAATAATTGTGTTTCATAAAAATACAATCACAAGTTTGTAGCTACAAGTGAATTGTACAAGTTACAAGTCTACAAGTCATACTTCTTTCTACAAGTGCTTTTGTTTCACTAAACTAAATTTGCACTTGTACAATTGTAGAATTGTAGAAAAAAATGTTAGAGTCGACGGAGACTCTTAAAAAAAATTTTACAAGTTACAAGTGAATGATAAATTGAATTAAAACTTGATTTTTAACTATTTTTTAATAAAAATTAGTTCAAATAAACACAAAATCAAACAATTTTAATATTAATTAGCATTCATTTATTTATTTTGTTAATTTTTAACTATTTATTTTTTTAAATATGTGATTACCTACATATATGCAATAAAACAAACTATGTATATCACATTGTTTGCTTATTATTATTGGAGTACCCATAATTGCAAATGTATTTAAAATAACTTTTGAAATTTTTATACACATAGTTCATGGGTACTCTAAAATACATATATTCACACATATGTTTAATATTGAGTAATAATAAATAAGAATTGTAAAATTAATATCACAATATATAAAAAGACTTGTAATTGTAGAAATTGTAGTTTACAAGTGAAAAAAGCTACAAGTGTTGTGAAAATTTTAATGATACACAATTCATCAGCACTTGTAAGAATGAGACTTGTGATTGTAACTTGTAAACTTGCAGAATTGTTGTTTAGTGAAACAGGCCTCAGGTTTTTGATTCTACCCGCTCGAACTGACTTAGGGCCAATTTCACCAACTCTATTTAAATATCAATTCATATTAAATGTCGATTTTTATGAATTTTTGTATGGAAAAATGACTTTTAAATATGAATTGATATTTAAATAAGTTGGATAAATGGATAGTTAAGTTTTAGTTGTAAAATTTTCATTATGGATTATAACTTTTTTCACCATGAGACAACTGTTTTTTATCAGTTGTATTTTGGTTTTTATTTCGAGTATTGTATTAGCTTTCCTTCATTATTTCAGACGCCAACCAATCTCATTTGTCAACCAATATTGTTGCCACGTTCATAAAACATGAAATCTAGAAAGAAAATACAAGGCCAAAACTAAAACTATTTAAAATGTTTTGTGATGGCTACTATGGTTTCAAAAAACATAGCATAGATGAAAACCTTTTCTTTTCGCGCATTGTTTCGAATACAACTAAAATTAGTTGTAATTCAGATTGCCAAAAAATAGTTAAGTTGTTTTAAGGTTAAGTTGTTACAATTTCAACTAAACTTAGTTGAGTTGTAAACTGTAATAGGGGCATAAAGTTAATTTTCCATATTGTTTATAAAATTTCTGAAAAATTTTTAATTTACACCTGCACAAAATCTACCAGACTTTAATTAAAATCTTCATGAATATCTATACTATTTTCATCATGCTTATTGATATTTATCAAGATTTTTTTATCCAAAACAAAGCCCATTAACTGAAAAATGTCCAAGCCTGCAACTAAACAACTGCAACATAGCCAATTCACACACCTTTTTAAGCAATCCGTAGCTAATTCAATCATCTTTTAAATAAATATGTTGTACAGGGTAGTAAAGATAAAATAAATATATTAAAATTTGTGTAGATCTCCTACAAATCTACTCACAGACTAGATTTTGTTTTATATGGGAAATCTAGTACAAAGCAGCTAGATTTAGCTTGAAATCTCGTAAGTACTAGATTTCGAGATAATGTAAATGCCCTATAAAGAACTTTAAGACAGCTCTGGGCTAAAAAACAGCTATCGTGGGCATGACACGATAAAAAAGCTCGATGTCTCATGCTGAATCACCCATCAACTATTTATTATTTTGAGTTTGATTTCGAGCTGTTAATATAGTACGAATGTCAAAATTTTAAAATCTAGTAAAATTTATGTATATGTACCCACACACAACAGCTCATTGCTAATATTTTTTGGCGCTAAAAAATTAAGCACATGTACTATATCGCTCACAACTTCACGATGGTTATCCCTTTAAGAAATTAATAAGCAATTCGGATAGTTATTACGTACTACTCGTATAACGGGTGTTTTTTTAGAGGTATAGAAATTCGAATTGAAATAAAACACAAGAAAATCGTTTTAATGTCCATCAATTTGGCTTTATTGGAAGGATAAATTTATGCCATTAATGTTTAAATATGATTTCGGGCATGTGGCCGCCGCGGCTGGCTCGAATAAAGCCAATTCTACAGGTCCAATTTTCAACCACTTTTTCGAGCATATGGGGCCGTATGTTGGCAATAACGCCACGAATGTTGGCTTCCAAGTCCCCTAACGTTTCTGGTTTGTTGCCGTAGACGAGCGACTTCACATATCCCCAAAGAAAATAATCCAATGGTGTCAACTCACACGATCTTGGTGGCCAATTGACAGGTCCATTCCGCGAAATTATGCGCTCATCGAATGTTTCCTTCAATAAATCGATTGTGACATGCGCTGTGTGGCATGTAGCGCCGTCTTGTTGGAACCACAACTCATCCACATTCATGCCATCCAATTCGGGAACAAAATAGTCGGTTATCATGGCTCTATACCGGTCTCCATTAACGGTAGCTGACTCTCCAGCATTATTTCGGAAGAAGTATGGCCCAATGACTCCACCAGCCCATAGAGCACACCAAACAGTCAGTTTTTGTGGATGTAATGGCGTCTCAAGGGTCTCATGTGGATTCTCTTCACTCCAAATGCGGCAATTTTGCTTGTTGACGTAGCCATTCAACCAAAAATGAGCCTCATCACTGAACAAAATTTTGCGATGAAAATCAGCATCGAGATCAATCTCATTTTCGGCCCATACACCAAAATCACGACGCATTGCATGGTCTCGCGGCTTTAATTCTTGCACAAGCTGGATCTTGTAAGGTCGCAAGCCAAGATCTTTGCGCAAAATCTTCCATAAAGTTGATGGACAAAGCTCCAATTGCTGTGCACGGTGGCGAATCGATTCATTCGGGTCCTCTTCAACACTTTGCTCTAAAGCGGCAATTGTTTCTTCGGTGCGCACTGTTCGACGTCTCTGCGGATGCGTATTATCACATAGAGTAAACGTAGTGCGAAAACTATCCATGGTTAACCGAATTAATTGCTCTGATGGACAATTATGTCGACCATAAAATGGACGGAGCTTGCGGTAAACTTCGCGAACTGAACCATTATTTTCGAAATAAATTTGCACGATTTGCAAGCGTTGTTCTTTTGTCAACCTGTTCATGATGAAATGGCAAACCAAACTAAATATTAATCACTTGACAGCTGACAAAATGGCCGCCAGTTAAAAAAGTGATGCCAACTTAAAGTTCTATACCTCAATAAAAAACACCCATTACAAAGAAATTATATATAAATTTTATGAAAGCTATAGGTCTTTTTTTTAATAAATTTACAATTTTATTTAATTTATCCGATATTATTAAACAATTGAACAATCTAATTTCCTGAAGAAGCTACACAAAGTTGAGGCGAAATATCGGATAAATTAAATAAAATTGTAAATTTATTACAAAAAGACATATACATAGCTTTAATAAAATTTATATATTGTTACGAAAATAGCCGTCAACAATGTTAAGCAACATTACACAAAAATATTCCAACAGGGTTAATGTAAATGCTACGCGAAAATATTCCTACAGGGTCAAAGCAAAGAATAGTCTAGAAAGTAGCCAACAACTTAATAAGCATGCCTAGCTTGACTAAACAAGCAAAAGCAACAACAACAACAAAAGCGTCTGCTTATTAAGAAGATTCACATATTTGTACACATACATACATGCCAATTCAAACGAAAAGCAAAAGATAAACAACCACCGTGTGTTGCTTAGTTAATGATGTACACACGTACGCATATACACATGTATGTACATAGTTACCACATGAACTTAATTAGGCAGCATACAAGATGATAATGATCGTCTAGACATTGCTTGAAACTTCTAGTGGAATTTCTGTGAAATATAAATAGAGGTGACGCATCCAATGAGTTAGTTAGTTGCAGTTGTAAGTCAGTCGCGAACAGTTATAGTTAGTGCTAATCAGAAAGTAGTGAAGTTAAGAACTCGTTAGTCAGTTGAAATTAAGTTGTGAATTAATAATAGTCTATCGTGGAATTGAGATTATTGTGGAGTGTATCGTGTCGACTGGAGTAAAGGGAACAGCGCAGCGAATAGACGTGTATAAGGGTGTAAGTAAAGCCAGTGCGTCTTTATTGGTGTATCAACTGTAAGTGTCGGCAGAGTGAGTGCCGTGTGTGACGAGCAGCAGACAAAGAGGTATTGGTGTATCAACTGTGAGTGACGGCAGAGTGAGTCTCGTAAGTGACGAGCAGTAGACAAAGAGGTGTCACGTGATTACTTGCGCAGCCAGCTAAGAGACGTGTGTAAACTACAGCGAGGAAGGCGTAGTGGTTACCAGTTGTGAATATCTGTGTGTAATTTATTAGATTAAGTTGTATTAGTGTATTTAAGCTCTTGAGTAATTTAGTATAAGTGTATTTGTAAATAAAACTTGTATCATTCTTAACCCTAATTACTACACTCGGCTCTTGTATTCATTTGCAAATCTTCGGATCTACGGAAAAGCGTTTTTATAGAGAGAAAAACGTAACATTTGGTGTCAGAAGTGGGATTTGCAAATACAAGCGATACGTTTAAAAAGGGTTAAGCGAAAAGCAAGAGTAATAAGAAAAGGAGAACCTCACACGTTTGAAAAGGTTAAACGTGAACAAAACCACATACGTTTGAAAAGGTTAAACGTAGCAATTGGTTTTTGAGGAGAGATGAAATTTCAAGAGCTTAACGTGGATCAACTCAAGCAAGAGTTGAGTAAGAGGAAATTGACGACAACTGGTGACAAGGTAATACTACAGGAGAGATTACTGCAAGAGTTAGAGCGGCGCAATATCGACATTGAAACTTATGAGTTCGATGAAAAAGAAGAAATTGAGGTATGTACTCGTACAGCGGCAACCAGTACAGACATTGGTGCAATGTTTGCTGCTATGATGAGTAAAATGGAAACAATGCTTCAAGAAACTTCTAGAGCAAACAATGAGAAAATGAAGGCAATGAACGAGAAACTTCTAGGTCAGATGAATGAGATGTTTGACAAATGGAAATGGAAAACTGTGCCTGACGTTCCAGAATCACCTAGAGCCAGAAATGAGAAAATTCAAGAAATGCCTGAAGTCACAGACAGACGAGCGGATGGTGAAGAAATAAAAGTCAGTAATTCAGACAAAGAGATACACAAAGAGATTTCTGACTTGGGGAACAGTGTCATCAAAGACGTTTCTGGCACAGAGGAAAACGTTGACCAAAGACTGAAGGCAGAAGATGAAATCAACAGCGGTCAGTGTCAAAAAGTTGAACAGGAGCAAAGTTTGCCAGAAGTTTCCAGCGAAGTAAATGAAGCTCGTGACCTAGATGATAGTCAAGCGGTTTGTGACACGACGAAATTAGCTATGCAAGTCAGTAAATCAGACGAACAGATTTCTGACTTGGTGAACAGCGTCTACGAAGACATTTCTGCTACAGAGGAAGACGCTGACGAAAAACTGAAAGTAGAAGACGAAATCAACAGTGGTCAGTGTCAACAAGTTGGACGTGAGCCAGAAGTTTCCAGCAAAGAAAATGAAGCTAGTGACGTAGAAGATGTGGTGGTCTGTGAAACAGTGGAACAAGCTATGGGTGAAATGGTCTCGCTTGCTCAGGGTAAAGAAACTGCTACAGTATACAAAGCGCGCAGCATAAAAGCAGTCAGGAAGAGGAAGTCAACTTCTATAAAGAACCTCAAGCGTGTGGTAAGGCAAACTCTAGTCGAGGAACAAAGCAGAGTTAGAGCCAAGGGCCATAAATGTGAAATGGTAAGGCAAGCTCTAGTCAAGGGACAAGGTAGAGTCAGAGCCAAAGGCCATAAGTGTGGAAGGAGTGGTCATCTCCAGTGCATGGTAAGGCAAGCTCTAGTCAAGGGACAAAGTAGAGTCAGGGCCAAAGGCCACAAATGGGGGAGAAGTTGTCATCTCCAGCGTAAAACAAGACAAGCTGTATTGGAAATACGAAACAGATTCAGTACCAAGGGCTGCAAATGCCAAAGATGGTTTCATCTCCAACGAACGGTAAGGCAAGCTGTAGCGGAAATACTAAGCAGAGAAAGTACTACCAGGGGCCACGAATATCGAAGTAGTCACCTCCAGCGTATGGCAATACAAGTTCCAGTTGAGAAACGAGACAGAGCCAAAACTAAAGCCGACAAATATGGAAGAAGTAGTCATCTCCAGCGTATGGCAATACAAGTTCCAGTTGAGAAACGAGGCAGAGCCAGAACTAAAGCCGACAAATATGGAAGAGGTAGTCGTCTCGAGCGTAACTACAAGGCGTTTAGAAAACGCAGAAAAAGAAAGGCGATGATGTGCCTATTCGGGACGAATAGGCTTAAGTGGGCGGCAGTGTTACGAAAATAGCCGTCAACAATGTTAAGCAACATTACACAAAAATATTCCAACAGGGTTAATGTAAATGCTACGCGAAAATATTCCTACAGGGTCAAAGCAAAGAATAGTCTAGAAAGTAGCCAACAACTTAATAAGCATGCCTAGCTTGACTAAACAAGCAAAAGCAACAACAACAACAAAAGCGTCTGCTTATTAAGAAGATTCACATATTTGTACACATACATACATGCCAATTCAAACGAAAAGCAAAAGATAAACAACCACCGTGTGTTGCTTAGTTAATGATGTACACACGTACGCATATACACATGTATGTACATAGTTACCACATGAACTTAATTAGGCAGCATACAAGATGATAATGATCGTCTAGACATTGCTTGAAACTTCTAGTGGAATTTCTGTGAAATATAAATAGAGGTGACGCATCCAATGAGTTAGTTAGTTGCAGTTGTAAGTCAGTCGCGAACAGTTATAGTTAGTGCTAATCAGAAAGTAGTGAAGTTAAGAACTCGTTAGTCAGTTGAAATTAAGTTGTGAATTAATAATAGTCTATCGTGGAATTGAGATTATTGTGGAGTCTATCGTGTCGACTGGAGTAAAGGGAACAGCGCAGCGAATAGACGTGTATAAGGGTGTAAGTAAAGCCAGTGCGTCTTTATTGGTGTATCAACTGTAAGTGTCGGCAGAGTGAGTGCCGTGTGTGACGAGCAGCAGACAAAGAGGTATTGGTGTATCAACTGTGAGTGACGGCAGAGTGAGTCTCGTAAGTGACGAGCAGTAGACAAAGAGGTGTCACGTGATTACTTGCGCAGCCAGCTAAGAGACGTGTGTAAACTACAGCGAGGAAGGCGTAGTGGTTACCAGTTGTGAATATCTGTGTGTAATTTATTAGATTAAGTTGTATTAGTGTATTTAAGCTCTTGAGTAATTTAGTATAAGTGTATTTGTAAATAAAACTTGTATCATTCTTAACCCTAATTACTACACTCGGCTCTTGTATTCATTTGCAAATCTTCGGATCTACGGAAAAGCGTTTTTATAGAGAGAAAAACGTAACAATATAATTAATAAAAAAGGTCGAATAAACTATTATAATATTTTAAAACAAAGAAAGAATAATAATTAAAAAAGTTATAAGGAAATTCTCGTCTGTATATTTATGTATATTGAAAACAAAAACAAATTTGAGTGCTTTGTTTTTGTTTTCAATATAAATTGGCATACGAGAATTTTTACATGGCTTCTATAAACTGGCAGTAAGACTTTAACAGCAAATGGTTTACAATCGATATTAATACATTTTCGCAAACTTACATAAACAAAACTAAGTACAGTCGTTAAGCAGCTGTGGGTTGGAGAACATCTCTCGCGTCATCGTAATTATTTCTTAAGTGCGGTCAGGCTTGTGTGTGTTGTTTCGCCTTCGAGAGTTTTTTGTCTCGCTCGCACTGGTTGACTGATCTGCCACGGATAACCGTATAATCTTGCGGTTTTTTGTGGAATTTCTTTAATAACCACGTTGCTACTTCGTATGTGAAGGCATAGGTCGTGTACAGTCAGTCACAAAACCCTTTAAAATACTGTTAATACCATCTTGGGCATATGGTCTAGTTACTCCGCCCATATTTGTGCAACACCATATTATACAAATTTACTTTGTATAGCATATATAAATAAATAAAAACTAAGTAGTACTTGTCAAGGCTAATTCAGTATCAGGTAATTTCTTCCGCCCGGCTGATTATCAGCTGTTGATGCCAAATTGCGCAATTTGAATAAAATATCAAAATTCGCTTAGAAATCTTTTGACAGTTTGATTTTGTAGCATAGCAAACTATATGTTGTTTTTTGTGTTGTAAAATTGTTTTAGCGATAAGGTCACCTGATACTGAATTCACCTTGGTACTTGTCACATTGGTCCATCTAATATGGAGTTATTACGATAAGTAACATACAAGAGAATAAATTGTAAGAACACACTACATTTTGTCATCGGAACATTTAATAATTGTAATTTTATTTTTTATATGTAACTTTTTATTAAGTTTAACTTTATTTTGTGTTATTCGTTTTATATTTGATTACTTTAAAATTACTTTCTAAAGCTTAAAAAAGTTTTAAAATAGAAACAGTTGAATTCTTTATCAAAAGCTGCTGTAGCAGACTGCGAGTATCCCTTTGATTTCACAATATAAAAAAAAACTATTACACGTTTGAAATAAATTTTAACGTACGTACATTAGTATATTTACATATGTACATACATTCATATACATACACACATATGTACATACACATATGTATATAAACTAAAAATAAAAGATAAAAGCAAACATTTATCTAATTTGTTAAAACTCTATTTTCATCTACATACTTAAATGGTTAATTAGAAGGCGAATGTTGTGTATTAGATTTTCGGTGAAATTCCACTTAATATAATTTTGTTACAATAATACAATTAACAATATAAAATGGACGTATTAAAATGATAAAGCCAATAAGAGACGCAACTACGCAATTTATACTTTTCAATTAATAATGAAAGCAGCTAAATAAATAAATGATAGAAAAAAAGTTTTAAAATAAACTTTAGCATTTAGACAAGTTATATTATAGCAGTTGATTGTGAGAGGATTTGGTTTAACTTTTTTTACACGTTCGTTAGATCTGTGGCAACAAAAATAAAAGAAGGAAAAAGTGCTTAAGTCGATATAAGCTAATTTTGAGTTAATGCCACTCCTGCAATCTGGCGAAATCTCAATTATTTTGTATGATTTTTCAAGACTTGAACCCATGAGTCAACCCTATTTTTGTCATGTTTTTTTCTGGAATGTGCCGAGTAGATTTTTTACTTTGTGACAGTAGATAATAAGCCACTAAAAATTATTCAAGTTTTTTTATATTGTTTTAGTTTCCTATTTATTTATTTATGTGTGCTTTCAAACAAGGCACCTTCATTTCCAGCTAATATCGAGATTACAAAAATATAACAATGAAAAAGACAACATGGCCAAAATATCAAAATTATAATTTTTTTTAACATAATAAATATAAAAATTATTCGCATAAAGTTGAAATAGTTTTTCCACGGCAGCTGCCATTAAAGCCAGTGCCAGACACATCAATATTCAGCTTCAATTTATGTGGTGAATATTTTTTATAAAAAAAACGAAGACAACCACACATATTGAAGCTGAATAGTGATGTATCTAGCACCAGCTTAACTAAATTTGCAACGTTTATCACTTTTGAAAAATTTTTTTAATAGTTTTTTCATATATTTGAGTCTGAACACAATGTAACGATAATTTATTGCGGTGGGGGTTTTCATACGATTTTGAAGTAAAAAACCGCAGTGCGGATCGGCATAAGATTAAAATCTATTTTATTTGCATTGCGGACTTTCTTATTATCTCAATTTTTGACACTCTTTCTCTTTCTGATGTTGCCATAGTTTTTGATTTTTAAGTTCAAAAATGTTTGTCATAAAATATAAAAGTTTAAAAAATATATCAAACATATCTGCGAATGTATAAAGAGTTAATCATTTTTTTGTTTTTAGTTACTGCCATTACAAAATATTTAACACAAAGGGTAAATTTTTTATAAAAATTTATGCATAAAAAAATTAATAAAAATTTAAACAAACAATGACAAGTATTGCCGTCGCCGTCTTCCGTTGTATTATTTTTCTCTCCCGCAACGAGAAATCGCACCGCACTGCAAACATTGTGTTTAGACTCTTTAAATTTGTTTACAAATAATTTTTTTAATAAAATATTTTTTATGTTGAAATGTTTTTAGTTTTTTTTAATTTCTTTTTCGTAAAAAATTTTTAAAGTTTCCGATCAACTTTAATTTGAAAAAAAATGGCCTGATAAATGTGCCTTGCTCCTGAACTTTGCTGAAAGCCACTTCTACTTTTGTATAGAATCATCACGGCGATTCGACTCATGTCCGAAAGCCCAGGTCGAAATCTTCTAGATTTTTTGGCAACGGCTCAAATTCAACATAAAACGATTTTAGAAACGTAAACAAAAGAGCCATTTACCGTTAAAAAATTTAATAACAAAAACAACAACCAAAATGCATTAACATTAATATTTTAGTTGTAGTAATTGAAAACTTTTGACCCTAGTGGCAACGCAGCCAACTAATCTGTCTATTCGGTATTTTTCGTATAAAATCGTGACCATTAAATTCTAATTCCTTCTAAGAATGCGAAATTTTAATAATATTAATATTATGAAATAAGAAAAATAAGATTCCAGCAACGATGTGTTTTTTTTCAACAAACCACAACACAAATTGAGACAATCTTAAACATAAAAAAATATTAAATTAATATATTAATATAAGATAATAGAATAATAAAAAATCTTTATATAAATAAGCTAAATATTAAAATAAATACTTAATATAATTATTTAATAACTGTATAACATCTTTCATTGTTTTATTATTATTATTATAGTAATTGTTATAGTTTATCTAAGTTGTTTAAAGTAAATTTATTTCGCAGATCTAGCCTTGTTAATGGTTTGCTTTTCCGCTTCCGTAAATTCCAAAATACTCTCGATGGCCTGCAAATGACCCTGGGAGTTTTCCTTGTCGGTAAGGAAGTAGTAAATAGCACTTTTCAAAAATTGCAGAGTAACTTCTGGATCCACATGAGTGCGATTCTTTTGCGCCTCTAACAAGCGACGATAAATGGTCTACGTATTTTTTTTTTTTTTCAATAAATTTGAAAACACAAATATTTCATCAAATAATGCAATATATAAAGAGAGAAAAGGAAATAGGAATAAAATGAAAGTGGAAAGGAATATATATTTAGTTTAAATATCAAATGTTGTTTAGTTTTAACAATCAAATTAAAAAACTCCAAAATATTTATGTATGTATATTTTAGTTCTACATTAAAATTGAATCTTGTAAAAATGAAATAAATAAATAAAAAACTATATGTAATTAAAACACCAAAAATATTTAAATTTATTTACAATATGTAATGATTAAGTTGTAATAAAATAAAGTGTGTGATTTTTTTTTTGAACAGCAATAATAATTATTAATAATGTTACAATTAAATGATATATTAAAATGTATGAGAGTAAAATGGAACCAACCCAGGAAGACTTCTGAAACTTGAACCATAATTATTTGTTCTAGAACGAATTGTTAAACAATATTTTATATTTCTCTATAAAATCTTGCAACTACCTACTCGTATAAAGTTTAGAACGAAATAATTTATAGGATTTATTAATAACCGAACAGTAGAACAATCAAATACTTTATACAAATATTTTTATTAACCATCAATTCATATTTTGGTTAATTAAAATTTTAGATGGAGTTTTGTTTGTTTTTAAGGTTGTTTTTAAAATGTTTCAATGTTGTTTCTTAAAGGCTTTGGTTCTAAGAACGTCAAGTGTCATTCTGCATCACTATCACCTAAACACAAACAAAAAAGCGAAGCGAAGACCAACACATTTAGGCTCTAATTACCTAAATCACGTCACCAAGTGATATTTCTGTGGTTTGCATGAATAACAGAGCATGTCCAATAAACGAATTTTTGCAATAGAGCAAAAAATAAGTTCTTCAAAAGCTTATTAAAAAAAAGAAAGAAGTTGTATTGTTGTTGTTTTAGAAAAAAAAAAAATATTTTTCAAAATTTTCTTAGACCTTTTTAAAAATCATTTAAAATATAACAATTTTACATCATTAACTCGAAATGAGAAATACATATTCAGGTATTTGATAAAAACAATTTAGACACAAAAACAATTTGAAAACGATAAAAGGTGTGATATGTTTCTTATAGTCGTTTTGTCAATAATTTTAAAACTTGTTTTTAATAGTCTTTCCAGACATTTTTGATAAATTTCTTTTCACAGTTCCAATATGTGATTTATGTTTTGTCTTCTAGTGTGCTTTTTAGAAGTCAGTAGTTTAAGATAAGCTCAAAAATGATGCTCAAAATCTATCGGAATTCATTACACCTTTTCAAAACGATTGTTTTGAAATCGTTTTGAAAACGATCGTTTTCCATCACATACCTGATTATATAAAATAGGTTGTTAAACATGAAAACCACAAATTTGTAAGAAAACAAAAAAAAAAAAAAAAAAAAAAAAAAAAATATGTAAAAAAATTTTTTAAAATGTAATTTTTGTTTTTCATACAAATTCTTCAACAAAGAAAATCAATCAAATTCAGGTGACAAATCAAGGCACTCGTTATCTAACGAAATTACGAAATATTTCAATAGAGTATATATGGAAATATTTCGTAATTTCGTTCGATAACGAGTGCCACCATAATATGGTTTATATGGCTTACTAATTTATAGGTCTGCAAAAAGAAAATTTATTTTGCACTGGTTTGCATATTTTTTGAGATAGCATATTTTAGTCGATCAAAAAACAAATATTTTTTAGAGTTAGCATAATTTGTCGGGGCAAAAATAGGATTTTTATAATATACATTTCAGTTTTTTTTTTAAATTCAACTTTTGGTGGATTTTTTTTCCGGTGT
Source organism: Tachina grossa (assembly GCA_949987645.1). Classification (NCBI taxonomy): domain Eukaryota; kingdom Metazoa; phylum Arthropoda; class Insecta; order Diptera; family Tachinidae; genus Tachina; species Tachina grossa. Next base: position 20,270,061 of record OX465275.1, read on the forward strand.
TTGTTGTAAGAAAAATTACATTTTTGCATTTTTCCAACAAAAAAAAAAAAACAACCTGAAATGAATACCTTTATTTATTTTTAATCAATTTGTGAAATATTTTACTCAATACTAGACATAAGAATTGAAAAGGTACAAGAAAAAACTTAAATATCATAAAAAGAATAACTTAAGCTTGACTGAGTGGGAGCCTCTTCCATCTCGAGGTGGTCACCTTTAGCACTCTCTAGCTCAATTTTAAATTTAAAAAGATTATATAATTGACTATAATCAGTCCATACATAATGTGTCTATTCGATTAACAGTTTAAAAGTTATATGTGCCCTTAATTATGAAAGTGGTCTAAGTCACATGCATTTTCGCTTCGAAATATTCAATTAATCTTGAAAAAAATTCAACAAATATTTAATAAATGTTAAATAAACTTATACTAACCGTGACTAGAACAATTCTAAATTAAAATGTTTCATAATATAAAAATATATTTTGATTTGTTCAAATGTAATTTACTTAATATCTCAACCAAAGGAATATATGACTTAGATCACTTTCAGAATTAAGGGCACATATATTACCAATTTTTTTTTATCGGAACCCCTATGTAATAATATGTTAAAAGTGACCATATCTCAAAAACTAGCAAAATGCAAATGCAATAAGATATGAGGTACTTATACTTTTTTTAAAAATTTTAGAAATTTACATGGAAGGTTAGCATTTATTTTCACCAAACAAAAATTATACTTTGAGATTTCAGAACAAAAAAAATTTATACAAAACGAGAAAAAATCATTTTTTTTATTTGAAATTTATATGACAGATGAATATTGCATAGGAGAGCTATTTTCAGTTGGAAACTCATTTTGACCAAATTTGAGTTAACGTATTTTGAATATAGGCTCTCGATGTATATTAAACACAGGGCCTAATCGTGGTTGGCGAATTTCGACTTCGACTATGACAGTTTCGTCCTAGATTAAAGAACAAATGTTGCCGTGTTCTTTACTCTATTACAAAAACGTCGTAGTAGGAGTCAAAATACACCAACCACTATAAGGCGGATACATATAATTATACACACACAGTGGGTCCGTTATGCAAAAATATTAAAAGTGAACTTATCATAAAACGTTGCTTGCATACATTTTTTTATACGATTTTTGACGAGATGACATGCTTTAGTATAAACAACAACTTCGAATTCATAAAACTTTATGGATTTTCTAAATATGTAACAGCGTAACAGCATTTTTGTTAATTTTGAGTTATTGATCTATTTCATATGCTCTACAAACGCATCAAAAAATCGTTTTTTTTTTTAATAAAACAATGCAAAAAGTTTTTAGCACTTACGGCGTAATCATGTATACCAAAAAAAATTGGTAGCTTTCGATATTTTCTAATCACTAAAAAACACGTACATATGTACATACATACATACGTTGTCTCGTCACAAAATTCAACGTGTAAAGCTTGGATCACACGATCGGCACAATGCACCAACTTTTGTCGGCTCACTGCAATAAAGCCATAAGTAATAAGTCAAAATGACATTATTACTTAATTAATTTTTGAATAAGTCTATATGGCTTTATTAGTAATGCAGTGTGGTGCAGTTATTAATTGAGAAATATGTCAAATTTACCTTGTTAATTATGAATTTATTTCAGTGAGCCGACGAAAATTGGTACATTGTGCCAATCGTGTGATCCAAGCACATAATTTTTTTACCCCGGCACCATAATTTCATATTATATTTTAGTAATACCCGGCAACATTCATGAGACCCAGAGAAATAAGGAAGTTATGAACAAATTATTAAAAAAATTTATTGATTACTTTTATTACTTTATAAATTAAAGACAATGCACTCGAAGAGATTTATTTCAATCAATAACCACCTGGCATTTATCTATACAGTCCTTAAGACTTAAAAAGTTATTTCCATTGCCATCACAACCATTGTAGATGAATCTCTCACACATATTGTTTTTGGCATTGTATGAGTAACGTTCTGAGTCCAAGTAACATCTTACATTACCACGAATATCGCCCACGAAAGGCGGCAACGTACAATCATCTGTGACCTCTGCAGCAACTGCCGAAGCAACCAAAGCAAATATGGATAGGACCAAAGCAAGGATATTCATTTTCTAAATATTTTGTTTAATTTTCTTTAACAATTAGATATGTATGTATGTAAGTATCTAACACTTTCAATTAGATTCAATTAGATTACTGTTTCGAAAATGGAATTAGCAGGGCTTTTATAGATACACATGTACTTGTGTAGTATGTACATACATATGTATGAGTATGTATGTATGTATGTATGTATGTATGGATATCAACATACATACATACATACATATATTTTAACTTGAGTTATTTTGTTTTTTTTTCAATGCAAATGTTTGTTTTTCTTAAACTATAAAGATATAATACGAAAAAATGATTTTTAATATTTGCTTTTAAGCGACCTAATTTGCCGTAAATGATTATACTTTCGCGAAAACAATTGATAAAAAGTTAGTAAATAAAAATGTACCCATTTATATTTTTTGAACGACCACGTCAAAAAACTAGCAATACAATAGATTAATAAAACTATACATTATGCTGATTTCATTAAAATTTTTCATTATACTACATACATACATATATGTATATGTATTGTATTTATGTATATTGAATTAATAGATATGCTTATGCATACATTACTTTATACAATAGATCCTTATAAATTTAGAATTTCTACAACATTCATTCCACTAAGCTACAAGTTCACAATTAGAAGTGTTTTTGCCTGTAAAATTGTGAACTTGTGAATAATTGTGTTTCATAAAAATACAATCACAAGTTTGTAGCTACAAGTGAATTGTACAAGTTACAAGTCTACAAGTCATAACTACTTCTTTCTACAAGTGCTTTTGTTTCACTAAACTAAATTTGCACTTGTACAATTGTAGAATTGTAGAAAAAAATGTTAGAGTCGACGGAGGGAGACTCTTAGAAAAAATTTTACAAGTTACAAGTGAATGATAAATTGAATTAAAATTTGATTTTTAACTATTTTTTAATAAAAATTAGTTCAAATAAACACAAAATCAAACAATTTTAATATTAATTAGCATTCATTTATTTATTTTGTTAATTTTTAACTATTTATTTTTTTAAATATGTGATTACCTACATATATGCAATAAAACAAACTATGTATATCACATTGTTTGCTTATTATTATTGGAGTACCCATAATTGCAAATGTATTTAAAATAACTTTTGAAATTTTTATATACATAGTTCATGGGTACTCTAAAATACATATATTCACACATATGTTTAATATTGAGTAATAATAAATAAGAATTGTAAAATTAATATCACAATATATAAAAAGACTTGTAATTGTAGAAATTGTAGTTTACAAGTGAAAAAAGCTACAAGTGTTGTGAAAATTTTAATGATACACAATTCATCAGCACTTGTAAGAATGAGACTTGTGATTGTAACTTGTAAACTTGCAGAATTGTTGTTTAGTGAAACAGGCCTCAGGTTTTTGATTCTACCCGCTCGAACTGACTTAGGGCCAATTTCACCAACTCTATTTAAATATCAATTCATATTAAATGTCGATTTTTATGAATTTTTGTATGGAAAAATGACTTTTAAATATGAATTGATATTTAAATAAGTTGGATAAATGGATAGTTAAGTTTTAGTTGTAAAATTTTTATTATGGATTATAACTTTTTTCACCATGAGACAACTGTTTTTTATCAGTTGTATTTTGGTTTTTATTTCGAGTATTGTATTAGCTTTCCTTCATTATTTCAGACGCCAACCAATCTCATTTGTCAACCAATATTGTTGCCACGTTCATAAAACATGAAATCTAGAAAGAAAATACAAGGCCAAAACTAAAACTATTTAAAATGTTTTGTGATGGCTACTATGGTTTCAAAAAACATAGCATAGATGAAAACCTTTTCTTTTCGCGCATTGTTTCGAATACAACTAAAATTAGTTGTAATTCAGATTGCCAAAAAATAGTTAAGTTGTTTTAAGGTTAAGTTGTTACAATTTCAACTAAACTTAGTTGAGTTGTAAACTGTAATAGGGGCATAAAGTTAATTTTCCATATTGTTTATAAAATTTCTGAAAAATTTTTAATTTACACCTGCACAAAATCTACCAGACTTTAATTAAAATCTTCATGAATATCTATACTATTTTCATCATGCTTATTGATATTTATCAAGATTTTTTTATCCAAAACAAAGCCCATTAACTGAAAAATGTCCAAGCCTGCAACTAAACAACTGCAACATAGCCAATTCACACACCTTTTTAAGCAATCCGTAGCTAATTCAATCATCTTTTAAATAAATATGTTGTACAGGGTAGTAAAGATAAAATAAATATATTAAAATTTGTGTAGATCTCCTACAAATCTACTCACAGACTAGATTTTGTTTTATATGGGAAATCTAGTACAAAGCAGCTAGATTTAGCTTGAAATCTCGTAAGTACTAGATTTCGAGATAATGTAAATGCCCTATAAAGAACTTTAAGACAGCTCTGGGCTAAAAAACAGCTATCGTGGGCATGACACGATAAAAAAGCTCGATGTCTCATGCTGAATCACCCATCAACTATTTATTATTTTGAGTTTGATTTCGAGCTGTTAATATAGTACGAATGTCAAAATTTTAAAATCTAGTAAAATTTATGTATATGTACCCACACACAACAGCTCATTGCTAATATTTTTTGGCGCTAAAAAATTAAGCACATGTACTATATCGCTCACAACTTCACGATGGTTATCCCTTTAAGAAATTAATAAGCAATTCGGATAGTTATTACGTACTACTCGTATAACGGGTGTTTTTTTAGAGGTATAGAAATTCGAATTGAAATAAAACACAAGAAAATCGTTTTAATGTCCATCAATTTGGCTTTATTGGAAGGATAAATTTATGCCATTAATGTTTAAATATGATTTCGGGCATGTGGCCGCCGCGGCTGGCTCGAATAAAGCCAATTCTACAGGTCCAATTTTCAACCACTTTTTCGAGCATATGGGGCCGTATGTTGGCAATAACGCCACGAATGTTGGCTTCCAAGTCCCCTAACGTTTCTGGTTTGTTGCCGTAGACGAGCGACTTCACATATCCCCAAAGAAAATAATCCAATGGTGTCAACTCACACGATCTTGGTGGCCAATTGACAGGTCCATTCCGCGAAATTATGCGCTCATCGAATGTTTCCTTCAATAAATCGATTGTGACATGCGCTGTGTGGCATGTAGCGCCGTCTTGTTGGAACCACAACTCATCCACATTCATGCCATCCAATTCGGGAACAAAATAGTCGGTTATCATGGCTCTATACCGGTCTCCATTAACGGTAACTGACTCTCCAGCATTATTTCGGAAGAAGTATGGCCCAATGACTCCACCAGCCCATAGAGCACACCAAACAGTCAGTTTTTGTGGATGTAATGGCGTCTCAAGGGTCTCATGTGGATTCTCTTCACTCCAAATGCGGCAATTTTGCTTGTTGACGTAGCCATTCAACCAAAAATGAGCCTCATCACTGAACAAAATTTTGCGATGAAAATCAGCATCGAGATCAATCTCATTTTCGGCCCATACACCAAAATCACGACGCATTGCATGGTCTCGCGGCTTTAATTCTTGCACAAGCTGGATCTTGTAAGGTCGCAAGCCAAGATCTTTGCGCAAAATCTTCCATAAAGTTGATGGACAAAGCTCCAATTGCTGTGCACGGTGGCGAATCGATTCATTCGGGTCCTCTTCAACACTTTGCTCTAAAGCGGCAATTGTTTCTTCGGTGCGCACTGTTCGACGTCTCTGCGGATGCGTATTATCACATAGAGTAAACGTAGTGCGAAAACTATCCATGGTTAACCGAATTAATTGCTCTGATGGACAATTATGTCGACCATAAAATGGACGGAGCTTGCGGTAAACTTCGCGAACTGAACCATTATTTTCGAAATAAATTTGCACGATTTGCAAGCGTTGTTCTTTTGTCAACCTGTTCATGATGAAATGGCAAACCAAACTAAATATTAATCACTTGACAGCTGACAAAATGGCCGCCAGTTAAAAAAGTGATGCCAACTTAAAGTTCTATACCTCAATAAAAAACACCCATTACAAAGAAATTATATATAAATTTTATGAAAGCTATAGGTCTTTTTTTTAATAAATTTACAATTTTATTTAATTTATCCGATATTATTAAACAATTGAACAATCTAATTTCCTGAAGAAGCTACACAAAGTTGAGGCGAAATATCGGATAAATTAAATAAAATTGTAAATTTATTACAAAAAGACATATACATAGCTTTAATAAAATTTATATATTGTTACGAAAATAGCCGTCAACAATGTTAAGCAACATTACACAAAAATATTCCAACAGGGTTAATGTAAATGCTACGCGAAAATATTCCTACAGGGTCAAAGCAAAGAATAGTCTAGAAAGTAGCCAACAACTTAATAAGCATGCCTAGCTTGACTAAACAAGCAAAAGCAACAACAACAACAAAAGCGTCTGCTTATTAAGAAGATTCACATATTTGTACACATACATACATGCCAATTCAAACGAAAAGCAAAAGATAAACAACCACCGTGTGTTGCTTAGTTAATGATGTACACACGTACGCATATACACATGTATGTACATAGTTACCACATGAACTTAATTAGGCAGCATACAAGATGATAATGATCGTCTAGACATTGCTTGAAACTTCTAGTGGAATTTCTGTGAAATATAAATAGAGGTGACGCATCCAATGAGTTAGTTAGTTGCAGTTGTAAGTCAGTCGCGAACAGTTATAGTTAGTGCTAATCAGAAAGTAGTGAAGTTAAGAACTCGTTAGTCAGTTGAAATTAAGTTGTGAATTAATAATAGTCTATCGTGGAATTGAGATTATTGTGGAGTCTATCGTGTCGACTGGAGTAAAGGGAACAGCGCAGCGAATAGACGTGTATAAGGGTGTAAGTAAAGCCAGTGCGTCTTTATTGGTGTATCAACTGTAAGTGTCGGCAGAGTGAGTGCCGTGTGTGACGAGCAGCAGACAAAGAGGTATTGGTGTATCAACTGTGAGTGACGGCAGAGTGAGTCTCGTAAGTGACGAGCAGTAGACAAAGAGGTGTCACGTGATTACTTGCGCAGCCAGCTAAGAGACGTGTGTAAACTACAGCGAGGAAGGCGTAGTGGTTACCAGTTGTGAATATCTGTGTGTAATTTATTAGATTAAGTTGTATTAGTGTATTTAAGCTCTTGAGTAATTTAGTATAAGTGTATTTGTAAATAAAACTTGTATCATTCTTAACCCTAATTACTACACTCGGCTCTTGTATTCATTTGCAAATCTTCGGATCTACGGAAAAGCGTTTTTATAGAGAGAAAAACGTAACATTTGGTGTCAGAAGTGGGATTTGCAAATACAAGCGATACGTTTAAAAAGGGTTAAGCGAAAAGCAAGAGTAATAAGAAAAGGAGAACCTCACACGTTTGAAAAGGTTAAACGTGAACAAAACCACATACGTTTGAAAAGGTTAAACGTAGCAATTGGTTTTTGAGGAGAGATGAAATTTCAAGAGCTTAACGTGGATCAACTCAAGCAAGAGTTGAGTAAGAGGAAATTGACGACAACTGGTGACAAGGTAATACTACAGGAGAGATTACTGCAAGAGTTAGAGCGGCGCAATATCGACATTGAAACTTATGAGTTCGATGAAAAAGAAGAAATTGAGGTATGTACTCGTACAGCGGCAACCAGTACAGACATTGGTGCAATGTTTGCTGCTATGATGAGTAAAATGGAAACAATGCTTCAAGAAACTTCTAGAGCAAACAATGAGAAAATGAAGGCAATGAACGAGAAACTTCTAGGTCAGATGAATGAGATGTTTGACAAATGGAAATGGAAAACTGTGCCTGACGTTCCAGAATCACCTAGAGCCAGAAATGAGAAAATTCAAGAAATGCCTGAAGTCACAGACAGACGAGCGGATGGTGAAGAAATAAAAGTCAGTAATTCAGACAAAGAGATACACAAAGAGATTTCTGACTTGGGGAACAGTGTCATCAAAGACGTTTCTGGCACAGAGGAAAACGTTGACCAAAGACTGAAGGCAGAAGATGAAATCAACAGCGGTCAGTGTCAAAAAGTTGAACAGGAGCAAAGTTTGCCAGAAGTTTCCAGCGAAGTAAATGAAGCTCGTGACCTAGATGATAGTCAAGCGGTTTGTGACACGACGAAATTAGCTATGCAAGTCAGTAAATCAGACGAACAGATTTCTGACTTGGTGAACAGCGTCTACGAAGACATTTCTGCTACAGAGGAAGACGCTGACGAAAAACTGAAAGTAGAAGACGAAATCAACAGTGGTCAGTGTCAACAAGTTGGACGTGAGCCAGAAGTTTCCAGCAAAGAAAATGAAGCTAGTGACGTAGAAGATGTGGTGGTCTGTGAAACAGTGGAACAAGCTATGGGTGAAATGGTCTCGCTTGCTCAGGGTAAAGAAACTGCTACAGTATACAAAGCGCGCAGCATAAAAGCAGTCAGGAAGAGGAAGTCAACTTCTATAAAGAACCTCAAGCGTGTGGTAAGGCAAACTCTAGTCGAGGAACAAAGCAGAGTTAGAGCCAAGGGCCATAAATGTGAAATGGTAAGGCAAGCTCTAGTCAAGGGACAAGGTAGAGTCAGAGCCAAAGGCCATAAGTGTGGAAGGAGTGGTCATCTCCAGTGTATGGTAAGGCAAGCTCTAGTCAAGGGACAAAGTAGAGTCAGGGCCAAAGGCCACAAATGGGGGAGAAGTTGTCATCTCCAGCGTAAAACAAGACAAGCTGTATTGGAAATACGAAACAGATTCAGTACCAAGGGCTGCAAATGCCAAAGATGGTTTCATCTCCAACGAACGGTAAGGCAAGCTGTAGCGGAAATACTAAGCAGAGAAAGTACTACCAGGGGCCACGAATATCGAAGTAGTCACCTCCAGCGTATGGCAATACAAGTTCCAGTTGAGAAACGAGACAGAGCCAAAACTAAAGCCGACAAATATGGAAGAAGTAGTCATCTCCAGCGTATGGCAATACAAGTTCCAGTTGAGAAACGAGGCAGAGCCAGAACTAAAGCCGACAAATATGGAAGAGGTAGTCGTCTCGAGCGTAACTACAAGGCGTTTAGAAAACGCAGAAAAAGAAAGGCGATGATGTGCCTATTCGGGACGAATAGGCTTAAGTGGGCGGCAGTGTTACGAAAATAGCCGTCAACAATGTTAAGCAACATTACACAAAAATATTCCAACAGGGTTAATGTAAATGCTACGCGAAAATATTCCTACAGGGTCAAAGCAAAGAATAGTCTAGAAAGTAGCCAACAACTTAATAAGCATGCCTAGCTTGACTAAACAAGCAAAAGCAACAACAACAACAAAAGCGTCTGCTTATTAAGAAGATTCACATATTTGTACACATACATACATGCCAATTCAAACGAAAAGCAAAAGATAAACAACCACCGTGTGTTGCTTAGTTAATGATGTACACACGTACGCATATACACATGTATGTACATAGTTACCACATGAACTTAATTAGGCAGCATACAAGATGATAATGATCGTCTAGACATTGCTTGAAACTTCTAGTGGAATTTCTGTGAAATATAAATAGAGGTGACGCATCCAATGAGTTAGTTAGTTGCAGTTGTAAGTCAGTCGCGAACAGTTATAGTTAGTGCTAATCAGAAAGTAGTGAAGTTAAGAACTCGTTAGTCAGTTGAAATTAAGTTGTGAATTAATAATAGTCTATCGTGGAATTGAGATTATTGTGGAGTCTATCGTGTCGACTGGAGTAAAGGGAACAGCGCAGCGAATAGACGTGTATAAGGGTGTAAGTAAAGCCAGTGCGTCTTTATTGGTGTATCAACTGTAAGTGTCGGCAGAGTGAGTGCCGTGTGTGACGAGCAGCAGACAAAGAGGTATTGGTGTATCAACTGTGAGTGACGGCAGAGTGAGTCTCGTAAGTGACGAGCAGTAGACAAAGAGGTGTCACGTGATTACTTGCGCAGCCAGCTAAGAGACGTGTGTAAACTACAGCGAGGAAGGCGTAGTGGTTACCAGTTGTGAATATCTGTGTGTAATTTATTAGATTAAGTTGTATTAGTGTATTTAAGCTCTTGAGTAATTTAGTATAAGTGTATTTGTAAATAAAACTTGTATCATTCTTAACCCTAATTACTACACTCGGCTCTTGTATTCATTTGCAAATCTTCGGATCTACGGAAAAGCGTTTTTATAGAGAGAAAAACGTAACAATATAATTAATAAAAAAGGTCGAATAAACTATTATAATATTTTAAAACAAAGAAAGAATAATAATTAAAAAAGTTATAAGGAAATTCTCGTCTGTATATTTATGTATATTGAAAACAAAAACAAATTTGAGTGCTTTGTTTTTGTTTTCAATATAAATTGGCATACGAGAATTTTTACATGGCTTCTATAAACTGGCAGTAAGACTTTAACAGCAAATGGTTTACAATCGATATTAATACATTTTCGCAAACTTACATAAACAAAACTAAGTACAGTCGTTAAGCAGCTGTGGGTTGGAGAACATCTCTCGCGTCATCGTAATTATTTCTTAAGTGCGGTCAGGCTTGTGTGTGTTGTTTCGCCTTCGAGAGTTTTTTGTCTCGCTCGCACTGGTTGACTGATCTGCCACGGATAACCGTATAATCTTGCGGTTTTTTGTGGAATTTCTTTAATAACCACGTTGCTACTTCGTATGTGAAGGCATAGGTCGTGTACAGTCAGTCACAAAACCCTTTAAAATACTGTTAATACCATCTTGGGCATATGGTCTAGTTACTCCGCCCATATTTGTGCAACACCATATTATACAAATTTACTTTGTATAGCATATATAAATAAATAAAAACTAAGTAGTACTTGTCAAGGCTAATTCAGTATCAGGTAATTTCTTCCGCCCGGCTGATTATCAGCTGTTGATGCCAAATTGCGCAATTTGAATAAAATATCAAAATTCGCTTAGAAATCTTTTGACAGTTTGATTTTGTAGCATAGCAAACTATATGTTGTTTTTTGTGTTGTAAAATTGTTTTAGCGATAAGGTCACCTGATACTGAATTCACCTTGGTACTTGTCACATTGGTCCATCTAATATGGAGTTATTACGATAAGTAACATACAAGAGAATAAATTGTAAGAACACACTACATTTTGTCATCGGAACATTTAATAATTGTAATTTTATTTTTTATATGTAACTTTTTATTAAGTTTAACTTTATTTTGTGTTATTCGTTTTATATTTGATTACTTTAAAATTACTTTCTAAAGCTTAAAAAAGTTTTAAAATAGAAACAGTTGAATTCTTTATCAAAAGCTGCTGTAGCAGACTGCGAGTATCCCTTTGATTTCACAATATAAAAAAAAACTATTACACGTTTGAAATAAATTTTAACGTACGTACATTAGTATATTTACATATGTACATACATTCATATACATACACACATATGTACATACACATATGTATATAAACTAAAAATAAAAGATAAAAGCAAACATTTATCTAATTTGTTAAAACTCTATTTTCATCTACATACTTAAATGGTTAATTAGAAGGCGAATGTTGTGTATTAGATTTTCGGTGAAATTCCACTTAATATAATTTTGTTACAATAATACAATTAACAATATAAAATGGACGTATTAAAATGATAAAGCCAATAAGAGACGCAACTACGCAATTTATACTTTTCAATTAATAATGAAAGCAGCTAAATAAATAAATGATAGAAAAAAAGTTTTAAAATAAACTTTAGCATTTAGACAAGTTATATTATAGCAGTTGATTGTGAGAGGATTTGGTTTAACTTTTTTTACACGTTCGTTAGATCTGTGGCAACAAAAATAAAAGAAGGAAAAAGTGCTTAAGTCGATATAAGCTAATTTTGAGTTAATGCCACTCCTGCAATCTGGCGAAATCTCAATTATTTTGTATGATTTTTCAAGACTTGAACCCATGAGTCAACCCTATTTTTGTCATGTTTTTTTCTGGAATGTGCCGAGTAGATTTTTTACTTTGTGACAGTAGATAATAAGCCACTAAAAATTATTCAAGTTTTTTTATATTGTTTTAGTTTCCTATTTATTTATTTATGTGTGCTTTCAAACAAGGCACCTTCATTTCCAGCTAATATCGAGATTACAAAAATATAACAATGAAAAAGACAACATGGCCAAAATATCAAAATTATAATTTTTTTTAACATAATAAATATAAAAATTATTCGCATAAAGTTGAAATAGTTTTTCCACGGCAGCTGCCATTAAAGCCAGTGCCAGACACATCAATATTCAGCTTCAATTTATGTGGTGAATATTTTTTATAAAAAAAACGAAGACAACCACACATATTGAAGCTGAATAGTGATGTATCTAGCACCAGCTTAACTAAATTTGCAACGTTTATCACTTTTGAAAAATTTTTTTAATAGTTTTTTCATATATTTGAGTCTGAACACAATGTAACGATAATTTATTGCGGTGGGGGTTTTCATACGATTTTGAAGTAAAAAACCGCAGTGCGGATCGGCATAAGATTAAAATCTATTTTATTTGCATTGCGGACTTTCTTATTATCTCAATTTTTGACACTCTTTCTCTTTCTGATGTTGCCATAGTTTTTGATTTTTAAGTTCAAAAATGTTTGTCATAAAATATAAAAGTTTAAAAAATATATCAAACATATCTGCGAATGTATAAAGAGTTAATCATTTTTTTGTTTTTAGTTACTGCCATTACAAAATATTTAACACAAAGGGTAAATTTTTTATAAAAATTTATGCATAAAAAAATTAATAAAAATTTAAACAAACAATGACAAGTATTGCCGTCGCCGTCTTCCGTTGTATTATTTTTCTCTCCCGCAACGAGAAATCGCACCGCACTGCAAACATTGTGTTTAGACTCTTTAAATTTGTTTACAAATAATTTTTTTAATAAAATATTTTTTATGTTGAAATGTTTTTAGTTTTTTTTAATTTCTTTTTCGTAAAAAATTTTTAAAGTTTCCGATCAACTTTAATTTGAAAAAAAAATGGCCTGATAAATGTGCCTTGCTCCTGAACTTTGCTGAAAGCCACTTCTACTTTTGTATAGAATCATCACGGCGATTCGACTCATGTCCGAAAGCCCAGGTCGAAATCTTCTAGATTTTTTGGCAACGGCTCAAATTCAACATAAAACGATTTTAGAAACGTAAACAAAAGAGCCATTTACCGTTAAAAAATTTAATAACAAAAACAACAACCAAAATGCATTAACATTAATATTTTAGTTGTAGTAATTGAAAACTTTTGACCCTAGTGGCAACGCAGCCAACTAATCTGTCTATTCGGTATTTTTCGTATAAAATCGTGACCATTAAATTCTAATTCCTTCTAAGAATGCGAAATTTTAATAATATTAATATTATGAAATAAGAAAAATAAGATTCCAGCAACGATGTGTTTTTTTTCAACAAACCACAACACAAATTGAGACAATCTTAAACATAAAAAAATATTAAATTAATATATTAATATAAGATAATAGAATAATAAAAAATCTTTATATAAATAAGCTAAATATTAAAATAAATACTTAATATAATTATTTAATAACTGTATAACATCTTTCATTGTTTTATTATTATTATTATAGTAATTGTTATAGTTTATCTAAGTTGTTTAAAGTAAATTTATTTCGCAGATCTAGCCTTGTTAATGGTTTGCTTTTCCGCTTCCGTAAATTCCAAAATACTCTCGATGGCCTGCAAATGACCCTGGGAGTTTTCCTTGTCGGTAAGGAAGTAGTAAATAGCACTTTTCAAAAATTGCAGAGTAACTTCTGGATCCACATGAGTGCGATTCTTTTGCGCCTCTAACAAGCGACGATAAATGGTCTACGTATTTTTTTTTTTTTTTCAATAAATTTGAAAACACAAATATTTCATCAAATAATGCAATATATAAAGAGAGAAAAGGAAATAGGAATAAAATGAAAGTGGAAAGGAATATATATTTAGTTTAAATATCAAATGTTGTTTAGTTTTAACAATCAAATTAAAAAACTCCAAAATATTTATGTATGTATATTTTAGTTCTACATTAAAATTGAATCTTGTAAAAATGAAATAAATAAATAAAAAACTATATGTAATTAAAACACCAAAAATATTTAAATTTATTTACAATATGTAATGATTAAGTTGTAATAAAATAAAGTGTGTGATTTTTTTTTTGAACAGCAATAATAATTATTAATAATGTTACAATTAAATGATATATTAAAATGTATGAGAGTAAAATGGAACCAACCCAGGAAGACTTCTGAAACTTGAACCATAATTATTTGTTCTAGAACGAATTGTTAAACAATATTTTATATTTCTCTATAAAATCTTGCAACTACCTACTCGTATAAAGTTTAGAACGAAATAATTTATAGGATTTATTAATAACCGAACAGTAGAACAATCAAATACTTTATACAAATATTTTTATTAACCATCAATTCATATTTTGGTTAATTAAAATTTTAGATGGAGTTTTGTTTGTTTTTAAGGTTGTTTTTAAAATGTTTCAATGTTGTTTCTTAAAGGCTTTGGTTCTAAGAACGTCAAGTGTCATTCTGCATCACTATCACCTAAACACAAACAAAAAAGCGAAGCGAAGACCAACACATTTAGGCTCTAATTACCTAAATCACGTCACCAAGTGATATTTCTGTGGTTTGCATGAATAACAGAGCATGTCCAATAAACGAATTTTTGCAATAGAGCAAAAAATAAGTTCTTCAAAAGCTTATTAAAAAAAAGAAAGAAGTTGTATTGTTGTTGTTTTAGAAAAAAAAAAAATATTTTTCAAAATTTTCTTAGACCTTTTTAAAAATCATTTAAAATATAACAATTTTACATCATTAACTCGAAATGAGAAATACATATTCAGGTATTTGATAAAAACAATTTAGACACAAAAACAATTTGAAAACGATAAAAGGTGTGATATGTTTCTTATAGTCGTTTTGTCAATAATTTTAAAACTTGTTTTTAATAGTCTTTCCAGACATTTTTGATAAATTTCTTTTCACAGTTCCAATATGTGATTTATGTTTTGTCTTCTAGTGTGCTTTTTAGAAGTCAGTAGTTTAAGATAAGCTCAAAAATGATGCTCAAAATCTATCGGAATTCATTACACCTTTTCAAAACGATTGTTTTGAAATCGTTTTGAAAACGATCGTTTTCCATCACATACCTGATTATATAAAATAGGTTGTTAAACATGAAAACCACAAATTTGTAAGAAAACAAAAAAAAAAAAAAAAAAAAAAAATATGTAAAAAATTTTTTTAAAATGTAATTTTTGTTTTTCATACAAATTCTTCAACAAAGAAAATCAATCAAATTCAGGTGACAAATCAAGGCACTCGTTATCGAACGAAATTAGGAAATATTTCAATAATAACGAGTGCCACCATAATATGGTTTAAATATGCTTACTAATTTATAGGTCTGCAAAAAGAAAATTTATTTTGCACTGGTTTGCATATTTTTTGAGATAGCATATTTTAGTCGATCAAAAAACAAATATTTTTTAGAGTTAGCATAATTTGTCGGGGCAAAAATAGGATTTTTATAATATACATTTCAGTTTTTTTTTTTAAATTCAACTTTTGGTGGATTTTTTTTCCGGTGTTTGTTGTAAGAAAAATTACATTTTTGCATTTTTCCAACAAAAAAAAAAAAAAAAACAACCTGAAATGAATACCTTTATTTATTTTTAATCAATTTGTGAAATATTTTACTCAATACTAGACATAAGAATTGAAAAGGTACAAGAAAAAACTTAAATATCATAAAAAGAATAACTTAAGCTTGACTGAGTGGGAGCCTCTTCCATCTCGAGGTGGTCACCTTTAGCACTCTCTAGCTAAATTTTAAATTTAAAAAGATTATATAATTGACTATAATCGGTCCATACATAATGTGTCTATTCGATTAACAGTTTAAAAGTTATATGTGCCCTTAATTATGAAAGTGGTCTAAGTCACATGCATTTTCGCTTCGAAATATTCAATTAATCTTGAAAAAAATTCAACAAATATTTAATAAATGTTAAATAAACTTATACTAACCGTGACTAGAACAATTCTAAATTAAAATGTTTCATAATATAAAAATATATTTTGATTTGTTCAAATGTAATTTACTTAATATCTCAACCAAAGGAATATATGACTTAGATCACTTTCAGAATTAAGGGCACATATATTACCAATTTTTTTTTATCGGAACCCCTATGTAATAATATGTTAAAAGTGATCATATCTCAAAAACTAGCCAAAGGATATCAAATGCAATAAGATATGAGGTACTTTTACTTTTTTTAAAAATTTTAGAAATTTACATGGAAGGTTAGCATTTATTTTCACCAAACAAAAATTATACTTTGAGATTTCAGAACAAAAAAAATTTATACAAAACGAGAAAAAATCATTTTTTTTATTTGAAATTTATATGACAGATGAATATTGCATAGGAGAGCTATTTTCAGTTGGAAACTCATTTTGACCAAATTTGAGTTAACGTATTTTGAATATAGGCTCTCGATGTATATTAAACACAGGGCCTAATCGTGGTTGGCGAATTTCGACTTCGACTATGACAGTTTCGTCCTAGATTAAAGAACAAATGTTGCCGTGTTCTTTACTCTATTACAAAAACGTCGTAGTAGGAGTCAAAATACACCAACCACTATAAGGCGGATACATATAATTATACACACACAGTGGGTCCGTTATGCAAAAATATTAAAAGTGAACTTATCATAAAACGTTGCTTGCATACATTTTTTTATACGATTTTTGACGAGATGACATGCTTTAGTATAAACAACAACTTCGAATTCATAAAACTTTATGGATTTTCTAAATATGTAACAGCGTAACAGCATTTTTGTTAATTTTGAGTTATTGATCTATTTCATATGCTCTACAAACGCATCAAAAAATCGTTTTTTTTTTTAATAAAACAATGCAAAAAGTTTTTAGCACTTACGGCGTAATCATGTATACCAAAAAAAATTGGTAGCTTTCGATATTTTCTAATCACTAAAAAACACGTACATATGTACATACATACATACGTTGTCTCGTCACAAAATTCAACGTGTAAAGCTTGGATCACACGATCGGCACAATGCACCAACTTTTGTCGGCTCACTGCAATAAAGCCATAAGTAATAAGTCAAAATGACATTATTACTTAATTAATTTTTGAATAAGTCTATATGGCTTTATTAGTAATGCAGTGTGGTGCAGTTATTAATTGAGAAATATGTCAAATTTACCTTGTTAATTATGAATTTATTTCAGTGAGCCGACGAAAATTGGTACATTGTGCCAATCGTGTGATCCAAGCACATAATTTTTTTACCCCTCCCCCCCCCCCACCACCCTGAAAAATATTAATATCGACACCATAATTTCATATTATATTTTAGTAATACCCGGCAACATTCATGAGACCCAGAGAAATAAGGAAGTTATGAACAAATTATTAAAAAAATTTATTGATTACTTTTATTACTTTATAAATTAAAGACAATGCACTCGAAGAGATTTATTTCAATCAATAACCACCTGGCATTTATCTATACAGTCCTTAAGACTTAAAAAGTTATTTCCATTGACATCACAACCATTGTAGATGAATCTCTCACACATATTGTTTTTGGCATTGTATGAGTAACGTTCTGAGTCCAAGTAACATCTTACATTACCACGAATATCGCCCACGAAAGGCGGCAACGTACAATCATCTGTGACCTCTGCAGCAACTGCCGAAGCAACCAAAGCAAATATGGATAGGACCAAAGCAAGGATATTCATTTTCTAAATATTTTGTTTAATTTTCTTTAACAATTAGATATGTATGTATGTAAGTATCTAACACTTTCAATTAGATTCAATTAGATTACTGTTTCGAAAATGGAATTAGCAGGGCTTTTATAGATACACATGTACTTGTGTAGTATGTACATACATATGTACGAGTATGTATGTATGTATGTATGTATGTATGGATATCAACATACATACATACATACATATATTTTAACTTGAGTTATTTTGTTTTTTTTTCAATGCAAATGTTTGTTTTTCTTAAACTATAAAGATACAATACGAAAAAATGATTTTTAATATTTGCTTTTAAGCGACCTAATTTGCCGTAAATGATTATACTTTCGCGAAAACAATTGATAAAAAGTTAGTAAATAAAAATGTACCCATTTATATTTTTTGAACGACCACGTCAAAAAACTAGCAATACAATAGATTAATAAAACTATACATTATGCTGATTTCATTAAAATTTTTCATTATACTACATACATACATATATGTATATGTATTGTATTTATGTATATTGAATTAATAGATATGCTTATGCATACATTACTTTATACAATAGATCCTTATAAATTTAGAATTTCTACAACATTCATTCCACTAAGCTACAAGTTCACAATTAGAAGTGTTTTTGCCTGTAAAATTGTGAACTTGTGAATAATTGTGTTTCATAAAAATACAATCACAAGTTTGTAGCTACAAGTGAATTGTACAAGTTACAAGTCTACAAGTCATAACTACTTCTTTCTACAAGTGCTTTTGTTTCACTAAACTAAATTTGCACTTGTACAATTGTAGAATTGTAGAAAAAAATGTTAGAGTCGACGGAGGGAGACTCTTAGAAAAAATTTTACAAGTTACAAGTGAATGATAAATTGAATTAAAATTTGATTTTTAACTATTTTTTAATAAAAATTAGTTCAAATAAACACAAAATCAAACAATTTTAATATTAATTAGCATTCATTTATTTATTTTGTTAATTTTTAACTATTTATTTTTTTAAATATGTGATTACCTACATATATGCAATAAAACAAACTATGTATATCACATTGTTTGCTTATTATTATTGGAGTACCCATAATTGCAAATGTATTTAAAATAACTTTTGAAATTTTTATATACATAGTTCATGGGTACTCTAAAATACATATATTCACACATATGTTTAATATTGAGTAATAATAAATAAGAATTGTAAAATTAATATCACAATATATAAAAAGACTTGTAATTGTAGAAATTGTAGTTTACAAGTGAAAAAAGCTACAAGTGTTGTGAAAATTTTAATGATACACAATTCATCAGCACTTGTAAGAATGAGACTTGTGATTGTAACTTGTAAACTTGAGGATTGAATAGGCGATGCCCAACAATAGCGGTCAGTTTGGATTTTGCTAAGGCTTTCGATTCAGTCTGGCATGAAGGGCTTATTTATAAGATGATTAACCTGGGATTTGGTTCGGGCATCTGCCGAATGGTGAATAGCTTTTTAAAGGATCGATTATTTAGGGTTCGTATTGCTGACACTTTGTCTCACGAGGGTTCAATCTGTGCGTTTGTTCCGCAGGGATCTTTGCTAGGACCTGTGCTTTATAATCTTTTTGTGTCAGATATACCTGGACCTTCTGATGATAATCTTCTCTTAATGTATGCCGATGACAATTTAATTGCTTCATCGGGTGGTAGAGCAAGGACAATTAACGCCGTAATTAACTCCTATTTAGCAGTACTGACAGATTATTTTACAAAATGGAGACTCAATCTGAACATACAAAAGACAGTGGCGGTCATGATAAAGGGACGACATAAATACATTTATAAAAATTGTCGGACTTATATACCATGTTTGCTTATAGGACAGCAAATGATTAGGGTTTCGGACAAGATGAAATATTTGGGCGTCACGTTTCATGAAAATTTTGAATACTATCGACACATTGACGACATACTTGAAAGGACAAAAAGAATTTACTCTTCCTATCAGGGAATTTTGAAACGTAGGGTCGGGCTTGACAAAAAAGTACGGCTTTTTGTGTATCGCCAGATCATTCGACCTGTCATCTCTTACGCTTTTCCAGTCTGGTTTGGGATTTCTTCAAGCCAGATGGAGAGGCTTAGGAGATGGGAGAGAATGATTTTGGTATCTTGTCTTGACTTAAGACCCTACTATGGACCAAATGGGGAACTTCGAAAACCATCTTGCAGATCGATTTATGACGGAATTGACTTTGGGCGTATTGATGTTTTTATGATAGGGAATTCAATTAAGTTCCTGGAAGGTGCACAGTCTTCTGATAATCCATTAGTTCGCCAATGCTTCTCATTATCTGCCAATCTGGGGACCGTTCGGTCCAAACATTATTTTTCTCCCGTAGACTTATTGACCCTTAGGGATGGTGGTCTACTTTTTCAGAGTGTAGATCTTTTATTTCACCATAGAAGAATACGAACTCTAGATATTAATAACACTGTATATAACACTTCCCAATAGTTTAATTGTATATAATTCTTTCTTTTTGTTAAGAATGAATTGGATTTTATTTCATTGCATTTTTTAGTCATAGTCTTTAGTTTGTAGTTAGTTTTTAAGTTATTTTGTAAGTTTATTTCTAATTGCCTCCCTTTTTTGTTTCCTTTTTTTTGGGACTTTATTCATAATTTCTTATATATATATATAAATAATAAAATTGTTGTATACTAAAA
Source organism: Tachina grossa (assembly GCA_949987645.1). NCBI lineage: Eukaryota > Metazoa > Arthropoda > Insecta > Diptera > Tachinidae > Tachina > Tachina grossa. The sequence goes on from OX465275.1 coordinate 20,290,807, forward strand.
CTATACTTAATTTTTAGTTATAATGGAGCAATCCTTGAAATGTTTTAGAACGTAAGGAATTTCTATTAATGTTTGAAGTTTAAGCTATCTCTGTATTATAATGTTTTGGGAAAAAAATAAATCAAACAAAAAAAAAAAAAATATGTGATTACCTATATGCAATAAAACAAACTATATCACATTGTTTGCTTATTATTATTGGAGTACCCATAATTGCAAATGTATTTAAAATAACTTTTGAAATTTTTATATACATAGTTCATGGGTACTCTAAAATACATATATTCACACATATGTTTAATATTGAGTAATAATAAATAAGAATTGTAAAATTAATATCACAATATATAAAAAGACTTGTAATTGTAGAAATTGTAGTTTACAAGTGAAAAAAGCTACAAGTGTTGTGAAAATTTTAATGATACACAATTCATCAGCACTTGTAAGAATGAGACTTGTGATTGTAACTTGTAAACTTGCAGAATTGTTGTTTAGTGAAACAGGCCTCAGGTTTTTGATTCTACCCGCTCGAACTGACTTAGGGCCAATTTCACCAACTCTATTTAAATATCAATTCATATTAAATGTCGATTTTTATGAATTTTTGTATGGAAAAATGACTTTTAAATATGAATTGATATTTAAATAAGTTGGTGAAATTGGCTCTTAGTGTGTAATTAAATTTGAATTTTGTTTTGAAGATAATTTCGCTAGCGTTTTAGATTGTGGTATTAAAAACTTCGGAGCGAACTTCATTTTGTGGTGCAACTAAGGCCCCTATTATGATTTACAACTAAATGGATAGTTAAGTTTTAGTTGTAAAATTTTTATTATGGATTATAACTTTTTTCACCATGAATTTACAATTAAGTTTAATGCGTTGTTAACCTTCTCGCCCTCTCATTCACTGGAGATTATGTGTATCAGTAAATAATTTTAAAAACTATTCGAATTCTCGAGTGCAGCTATAGATAGAATTTTAAATATTCCGATTTGCTCCATTTTATACTACAACATCGGCATCTGTCTTAGACATTGGCGGATTACGTTCTACAGGTTTTTGAAATCCTTCATTCATTCAATGATAAAAAATAATTTCGTAACATTTGCTGCAACCATATAAATCTTTTTAAAAACCACAGTTCTTTGAGTGAAAACAAAAATCGAATAATATCGTTGAAGTCTTTATAACCAGAAGCAGCAACATATATGAATACGTTCTAGAACTCGTTGAGGCGCCACGTCAGACTTCCTGGGTGTACTACAAGTATTTTTCATTTAGTTTTCAAAAGTACAATATTCAACATTTATTACTATGTATTTAATTGGTTTGTCAAAATTTTTTATATATTGTATGTATATATTTAATAGAGATTTAAGTTAAATTTAATCACATATAAATATAAATTAAATTGTAGGAAATATGTATGTTTTTTATTTTCTAAACATGCTAAATTTTTCAATTAAAATTAACCTATAAGAAATATTGTTTACAATTTTGATTATAAAAGAAGTTTGAACCGAGTTTATATATTTTGAATATAATACACACAAAATATTGGGTAGTTTTATTATTTATATGTATGTAAGTTTTTTTTTTGAGACCAGGAGTTTTTTTTCAAATACAACATTACATACCTTTTTGGACAACAGGCCTGGGAGTTTTGTTTTTTGTATTGATTTATTTACGAACCAAAATAAATTTTGTTGAAAAAAGAAAGTATAATTGTATGTATGTAATCAATTCTACAAATGTATGTATGTCTGTATTTCAGAAGAAAAAAAATTATTTAATACATATTTATAAAACATAAGCCCTTCTTCTTTGGTCAAGGGCAAATTTTTCCTCTTTTTTTCTTAAGTAATTTTATGCTTGATAATAATGACTTCAAATGGAAATTGCATGAAATTTATAGGTTTACATTTACTGTTCATAGAGGGGATAACAAACAAACATAGACTTTTTTATGTAAAGACAATTATTTGTTTTGTTGTAAATCGCTGATTAGCCACTACCTGGAGGAACTTAAAAAAATGGAATTTTATAAAGAACATCAGTAGGTCTCGCGACCCTAGTGGCTAAGGCTTGACCGAGCTTTTTTTGAATATGATAAAGAGGGTTCTACGGATCCTTTTAGGAGTCTACACTGTTCATTAACCGGTTAGAGGAAGGCTCAGCAGATGGGAAACCGGTACCCCCGATTTATGTAGGCTATGCGAGTCTAAAGAAGAGCCAGAAACACTGGAACACATTATCTGTCAACAACACCACAGACTTAAGTGGATGAGTTGCGGTTTTCATGAGGAACTAAAAGATATCAATGAAATCAGCGGGTTCGCGTATTGAATTTTTCCAACACGACATGACCAGCGTTGCCGTTTTGGTTACTTGTAACCAAAATTGGTTACTTTTTTTCCAATGTGTACTTGTGTACTTTTTTTCCATTTTGGTTACTTTTTTTCAACACAAAAATAACAATTTTTTTATGCATATATGTACTAGTGTCCGGCACAAGACTATTTATAAGACCTTTCAAGACATGAGAGATTTTTTCAAATGCTTTACTACAGCGAAATATTCTAAAAGAATCGCTAAGCAACACTGTTGACAAGTAATTTTTTTCGGTGGTTTGTCTTGCCAATAGTGTTGTTTAGCGATTCTTTTAGAATATTTCGCTGTAGTAAAGCATTGGAAAAAATCTTTCATGTCTTGAAAAGTCTTATAAATACTCTTGTGCAGGACACTAATATGTACATATGTGGTATGTTAAATTTGCATATAACTAATTATCTTGATAAAAGATCACAATTTAAGCGTTTTTACTACGTTGTAAAGACAACACTGGATAATCAACATAGCGTTTAAAAAAATACATGTCTGCCTCTGAACATATCAAGCCTGGGGGCCAACTCTGTAATTCGAAACGAAAGAAAATGCTTTCGAATTTACATCTTATAAGCATACAAATTCGAAAGCATTTTCTTTCGTTTCGAATTACAGAGTAGACCCCCTGGTTTTAAAAATCAGATGCATTCATGGTTGCAAAATCTTTAAATGTCAAACACTATGTAAAAAGTTAAAAGCGAATTTTTTTATTTAAGTTTGAGAGCGTAATGGTAGGTAAAGACTTAGCAACGTGTTTATGCAACCAGACAGATTGCATTGTCGGTCGCATAGTGTGTAGTCTTGTTTATGGTTGCATTCGAAGTTGCTTTCGAAGTTTCGAAAATATCAAAATGTTTTGATGTTTATGGGTTGCATTGGCGGTTGCATTGTAGGTTGCATAGTCTGTATCAAAATATGCAACATGAAATATAAACGTGTTGCGTAAACACATTGCAAAGTGTGTACCCACTATAACAAGCAGGGAACGAAGCCGATCGGCTGTGAGTCGGCTAACAGCCGCCGCTGGCAAATTTTCTAAACTAGAAGTGCTGATATGGTCATAGTTGAATTTTGGGACGCGGTTTCAAAACATACAAATGGATTGAACGAAAAATATTTTTATGATTTAATTAATTTAATGTAAAATTTAATGTCACTGCCACACAGCTGCTGAAAGGATATTTTCGCAGCTAAGTCTAGTTAAGACTAAATATAGGAATAAGCTCGATTTTAAGACTGTAAACTCAATAATGCAATCTAAAGAATTGTGCATCAATCGAAACAATTCCCATTATGTTTGGTCTGCCAAAGATTTGTTTTAATATTAACAAACTTAACTTTATCTATACAGTCTTGTGTTTTGATAACGAATGTAATTAAATTACATATTATTTGTTGTTACTAAAAACATTTTTGGTTTGGAATTTCTAATAAATAAAATAGATGCACAGTTGAATAAAGATGCTTGTTTTGTAAAGATTATTGTTTGAGGTTTTCAAACTTATTATTAGTATTAAGAGTCTTACTATAAACATACGGAGTTTGTTAACTAAATTCAAAAATTTTTAGGTTGAAGTCTACTGACGAGTTCCACAAGCGGGAACGAAATGCATATAGACAATTGCTTAACCATAAAAACAAGCCAATTTTTGAAATTTCTAATAATTTACCTGAAGTATTTTTTTTACAAATTTGATTTTATTGATTGTTAATTATAATAAGATATACTTTTAAAACTGAAATACAAATTTATATTATATGATTTTATATATTAACATATGTATGTATATTTTTCAATTGAACTACAAATAAAACAGTATTTTAAATACATAAAAATTTTGGTTACTTTTTTTTGCATTTAGTTACTTTTTTTGTATTGTGGTTACAAAATTTTTTTGGTCGTGGCAACGCTGGACATGACCCGAACACGAATTCCAAGATGTCCAACACGTACGCAAAAAAACACAACACGCACGAAATCAAACTAATTAGCAAAAACTCCTTTTTTATATTCAAATTAATTTTTTTGTTAAATTTCACAAATGAGGGTGTTGCGTCCGTCTTTGTCAATACAAAATATGTATTAATTTTTTTCTTTATTGAAAATTCATGCATGCACATTTTACACTTAAATTGTTTCGTGTTTTTTCATGTCAACTTCGCTCAACACGACACGACGCGACCACGCACGAAATCAGACTTTCTGTCACGGACACTTCGTGTTGAGTCATGCGTGTTTTTTTCACGAAAAAAAAAACGATTCGACTCAAGGACAGGCGAAATCACATAAGGAGATCTTAATTCACCAGCTGACATAACTTCTCTGCTGTCAAATCAAACAAAACGTTAGGAAATATTCTGGCAACTGAAATTTTACACTAACAAATATACAAGGCGAATACTCAGAGTTGCAAATCGAGACCACCTGGTATCAATTCGCTTTGGACAGGTAATGTGCACACGGATGCTCGGGGATGAGCTGGAAAGCGCGAGTCGGGACCGAGTGGAAATTCTTTGGCACTGCCCTTCCTAACCTAATCTAAACATTTTAAAACTGTGACTTGTTATAAATAAGACACAAAAAACAAAATTCTGTATTCATTATTGCACAATGATTTTTTTGTATGTGAAATTCAAATATAAATCGTTACCAGACTTTAAATGAATGATTTCTTGTTTGTTTTTTTCTGTTTCATAAATTAATTGACTTTAAAAATATCAAAGTTTTTTCTCATTGCGAATTTAATAAAAAAAGGCATCGGCCTGAAAAAAATTCCTTCGGCCGGACAGTAGAAAACAACAATATACTATTTAAAAACCAAGGACTTTCTCTAAAACATGTTCAGTGTTTTTTTATGTGTAGAACATTAAATTTAAATTTTATTTAATTGCCATGAATTTGTCTATGCTCGAAAGATAAAATTCTTTGACCTTTTTATTTGCATATGATTTCCGATTGACTGCTTCTACTGCGATATAATTTTGTGACTATGAAAACGGACGGGCCAACACCAAACAAAAATTTTCACATTTTTGTTTTAAGAATCAGAAATATGAATAATAAACCAAGTTAAAAATAAAAAATAAAAAATACGCTTTAAAACCAGTTGAAAAATATTTGTAACGGAAGAGATTGTTCAAAACTGTCTTTTAATTTAATTTAAGACAAAAAAAAAATTTTTTACAAATAAATAATTAATTAATTTTTTTTTAATAAATCAATTATTTTTCACAAAATCTCGCGTCTTTAGTCCTTGAAACAAATAAATAAATTTACAGATTGAAATGAAATCTCTAAAGGATTAAAACCCTGTATTAAAATAAGTTACAGAGTACTTCAAACTATGGATGACATTATGAAACGAAACCTCAATTCCAACAACCTGTCATGAACCTGAAAAGCCCACAAAATTAATACGAACAAATGGATGTTAATACACACCACCAAAAAAAAATATATATATCCAAATGGTTTAAACTAATGGGCTATTTCACAATAAAGAAAGAAACTTTCGACTGAAAATTTATATTTAAAACAACAATAAAATATGAAAATTTGTTTTTGTAAGTCGAAAGTTTCGCTTCGTTATTGTGAAACAGGCCAAAAAGTCGATGATTAAATTATTGAAATTTTAAATGAAATAAATGATACTTTTTTTATTTAGCTTAAATACAGCACAACACCGCCTTTAAACTTAAAAATAATTGTATATTAATTAAATTAATTATAATAAACCAATTTAAATAGTATGAAAGTATAAGAATGAAACTGCACTTTAAAATAAAAATTTTTCTTTTGCTAAAACAAAAAAAAAAAAAAAACAACTGAAAAGTGTGTGTGAGTGGGTGGAACTTTTACAAACCTTACGCGCGCCGAGTACCCACAAAGAAATTGCCTCTTTTGCTGTAAGGAGAGCATGATTATTGCCGCATTCTTTTCTACATTCTGCTGCCTATAAAATATTGGATATTTTGGAATATTTTTGGTTGGTTTTTTTTCGAAAAAAAAATTAAATAAACAAGTAAAAGAAATTCAAATATAATTTTAAAATTAAGATTTTGCAACTAAATAAAATTATAAAATGTTTTTTTTTTAGAAAATTAATTAATGGCGTTATTTGTATATGATTTTTTTAAATTTTATTTTATTTTTATTTATTTGATAAAAATGTTAATATTGCGTAGATAAAATGCAGCAAAATAAGATTTTATAAAAGTTTATACTTAATAAATATTTAAACAAAATTTTCAGCAACAACTACTCCATACTTTGTTAAAAAAAACATGCAAAACTTTATTTAAGTAAAATATGTTATTTTGTTAAAAACAAAAATGTTACATTACAGTTTGTTAGTTGAATTAGATTTTTTTTTTAACCATGCCCTCCTAATTTATTTGAGGTTTTGATTATTTTCTGTATGTCTTGCTCTAAAATATTTGTTTAGAAACAATTAATAAAATGAAATGATTTTATTTATAAAAAAAATTAAAAATTGTATAGTGTTAATAAACTAAAACAAAAACAGTATTAAAGGGTTCAGTTTGTCTTTAAATATTTTCTCATAAAAATGTTTAATATATGAAAGTGCTGAAGGCTGATATTCTTTTTAAAGCATTCTCAGCGAGAAATAGAAACTATTGAGGCGTCTGAATGCTATTTATAAGCATCAAATTGAAATTTCTTATACTATTTATTAAAAAAAAGTTTATGAAATAAATAATTTTTTTTATCTAGATTCTTGTTTATTTGACATAAATTTTTTTATTTGTTAGTTCCATTTTACATGATGATGTTTTTTAATCTTACTTTTTGGCTAGAGAATGAAGACTAATAAAAAGGAGTACACACATTATGTATGTACCTGAAAATTCGTTTTGTTTTCTTGTTTTTATTTAGTTTTATGCAAGGAAAATTTCTTCGTGCGAAAGCATTAAAGAATAAAAAAAAAATTATTGCAAAAAAATGTTCATCAATTAAACTAAATTATTGGGAGCTCATAAGGTCCAGCTGATTTAAAACGTAAAACCGAATGGCCGTCGTCGGCCATAGCCTAAAACTAAATTAGAAGCCAACTAACTAACTGATTTATCCCAATATTCTTTGCAAATATGAAGCTCATTTTTAGCTCAATGGACATGTAAAGCAGCAAATGTTTTATTGACTATTAAATATGTATATTAATCAGTGAAAGCACGTCTTTCCACATTACAATCAGTCAATACTTTTAAGAGCAACTCTTCCTTTCATATCAATGAAAATGATATCGTTGTTTCAATTTGAAAGATTTTTTGTTAGCAGTTAAAATGCATTTTCATGTCCACCATATCAATGCGATTGGAAACAAAATACTCCATGATTTGTTGTGATCGCAAGACTAATGACAGCTTAATTTGTTCAGAAAAAATAAGACGAGAGATACTTTTTTCTTCCTAATATGACACAACAACAACTAAGCAAGTAATATAATATTATCATACGTGAACTAGTAGATTACTTTCTAAAAGATTATTTGAAGATATGTACGTACATACTAATACACTTTAATTGTACTTTTATGGAATTTTTAAAAAACAATTCTTTATATTTAAATAAATTTTTATATTTCGCGGATGAATAGATTAATTCTAACTAAACATTGGTTATAATTAAAATAGAAACTGTATTTGGAAAAAAATTAGTTTATCTAACTAGATAAACAATAATTAAGCAAACTTGAGCAACTATTTAAAAGCTATGGAGTGTATATTAGAGTTGCCATTCGAACAGTTATTTTCATTTTTGTTCGAAAAAACAAAATTCTTTAATTTTAAATTGAAAAAAAAACTATGCGAAAGATTTCGTCGATTTTGTTGTTAATTTAAAGTTAGTAAAATTGCCTCTTAAAGAAAAAAAAAAGAAATTTAATTTTTCATATTAAACTACATACTTCAGCATTTCAATGTCCTTTTAATCGTATCGTTACTTCTACAATTTATGAAATCAAATTTTAAGATTATTTCAAAAGGAACCAGTGAAAAAAAATTATTAAATAAATTCAGTAAAGTGTAGTGGGTTCCGTATGGACACTAGATATGTAAAGCCAGAATTAGTTTTTACTTTCTGTTCTGTTATGAATCAGCTGACTCTTTTTTGTTTATAGAAATCTAATACAAATCGTTAGTTTTTCTGTTTCGGTTCAACCTGTGAAAATCAAAAAAATGTTAAAGCTACTGTCACACTTGTCAAACATTTGCCCAAAAAAGCGTAACCACTAAATGCTAATGAAAAATCATTCAATTCAGAAAAAAGTTTGTCAAGTTAAAGAGTAGCCAATATTATTGGATTATATGACATTGTGCATTAGTTGTGTAATTGTATGTATATTACACGGGATTTTAAAATTTTTCGTTGCTCGTTCTGGAACATCATTTAATTGTTCACTTTCACGTATTTGTTGTTGTAGCGGCCAACAGGTCCGTAGCTCTTACGGTTCCAGAGAAAATAGCCTGTGACAGACAGACGGACAGACGGACATCGGAGCGAAAACAATATTCACCTTTGGTGCACGGAACCCTAAAAACATATACGTATGCATAAGTATCGAAATATCTTGAATTATTTTTATTAACTTAATTCGAACAAGAAAACAATTTACAAGTTTTATTCGAACAACTTTAAACTCGAGTATTTTGAAAACACTAATATACAAACATAGAACGTCGCAGAGTAAAAAAGTTACTAAAGAAAAAAAAAGTTTACAATATGTGTTTCCAATGTGTCAATTAATTCACTCGGAATTTGGAAAAAAATCTTATAATCCGAAATCTAAAAGAACGAATTTGCTTTCCACTATGCACTTTCTTGTATTAAATAATTCCTTAATACCTCTATAAATAACAAAATATGTATGTGCTTTTGATATAATTTATATGTATGTATAAAATTTAGATGAACAAAACAAAATTCTTTTACAATATTGTACAGACGTACATATTTTTGCATTTGAGAAAAAAGGCAAATTAAGTTTTTTTTTTCAATTAAACTTAGTGAGAATTATTAAGTAAATATGTAATGCAAATACATTTAAACTAGAATATAAAAAATACTGTTAAACAAATAAATCATCATTAAATTTTGCTTTTCAAAATACAATTCGAAATAAAATGTGTTTATAACAAAAAGCAAATTAAAAATGACATTTGTATTCGTATGAATTATAAAAAAAAAGATAATTGTCGCTAATGGTGCTGAACTGTTGTTTACTACTAAGTTTATAAGACTTTCAAAGAAAAGAAGTCTCTTTTTGCATTAAGGCAACTTTAGAAATTTTAAAAGAAAAATGGAACAAACATACAGCAAATACTGCGCATACAATATTGTGGTGAGATGAAGCTTTAAATTATTTAATGCATTTGTTATGAGAGATTAAAAAGGTGAATGAGAGAGACAAAAAAGGACTCTTAATAACAATTTATGACAAACAGAAAGATAACATCGAAAATATATGTGGACGAGTATGAGTGTATGTATATGCATTTAAATATGTATGAATGAATGTTTCTGTTTTTTACTCAAGGCACAACGCAAACAAAATGCAATATGCAAAATAATATTGTAAATATTATAATAAAGATTTTAAAAAATCTTACACGTATATTTTCCAATTCATCCTGCGTGGATTGCAATTGATGCAGCAACTCATTGATCGATACTTTATTTTGTGGTGCTCGTTGTGCCAATTCTAAAGCCTGCAAATAAAGTTGAAGGAATTAGTAAACAACATTTTATTTATATAAGCAATTAATAAAAAAAATATAGTATCAAAATATCAAAAAATATAATCAACCATTAAATTACAAACATCTTTTCGCGACTTCGTTTGTATCCATAAAGAAACTTACAGGATGTTATAAAGTTTTTTAATGGGTTAATTCGTGTCAAAAAACTTAAAATTTGTTTCCTCAGAATCTGTTTCAATCTGCTACCAAAATTACAGAGTATAATAAAAAAAATTTTATTATATTACTTGCCAGTAATGGGTTAATTCATGTCAAAAATAAATATAAAATTTTTTTCTCAAGAATCTGTTTCATTCTGCTATTAAAAATACAGGATATTGTGAAATTATTTTGTATTTATTACTGGCCAGTAATGGGTTAATGTATGTCAAAAAACTTAAAGCATTAGTTAGCCGAGTGTAAAGGCTCAGTTAGCCGACTGTAATGTAATGTAACTGCAACAGTAAGAAACAGCTGATCAATTTTGTTATGTGAAAAGTAATGAAAATGGTTAAGGCTCAGTTAGCCGACTGTAATGTAATGTAACTGTAACGTAGAAAACAGCTGATCGATATTTTTATATGAAAATTAGGTTACGTTACATTACATCTCTATAACCATTTTCATTACTTTTCACATAACAAAATCGATCAGCTGTTTCTTACTGTTGCAGTTACATTACATTACAGTCGGCTAACTGAGCCTTTATAGAGATGTAATGTAACGTAACCTTCTTTTCATACAAAAATATCAATCAGCTGTTTTCTACGTTACAGTTACATTACATTACTGTCGGCTAACTGAACCTTAATGGAATGTAAATGGAACGGTAGGAAATAGCTGATCGATATTGTTATGTGAAAAGTAATGAAAATCTGTACATTACTTTTTCTGTAAAAAATGGAATTTTTGAGTTATGACGTTCGTGGAGTACATGAGTTTTATGTAAATTTCGATCTGTGTGAAGATAGCTCCATCATTTAGCTTCGTTTTTTTTAGCATCCCTGTGTAACTTTACATATCTCTAGCTCAGATAGTGTGAAGTAATAAAAAATATCTCACTTAAATACTGTTAACTTAACAGAGCAGATATTTTATAACATTTTCAAGTAAAAATATTAATGTGCATATAGGAATTTTGTTGATGGTAAAAATATCGGCCAAAATTGTACCGACAGTTGGGGTCGAAGGCTAAGACTTCAGATATTTCAGTAGAAGTGATTTGTAAAAAATGACGTAGCATGAATATCTGAAGCATTTTAATAAACTTGTTTGTTTCATTTGCTTCTACAGGCAAATGAAAAAATGTTAATTTTTTTCCATGAAAAAATGTTTAATGTAAATTAACGGACTTAAAATGACAAAAATACCTGATCAGCTCGAGCAATACGTTCCGCTTCTTGACCCTTCTGATACATATGCAAATACATTTGCTTTTGTTTATCCTCGTGTTCAGCTAGCCGTCGCTGTAAGTCTTCCAACTGTTTTTCCAGCTCACGAATACGCTCTTTGGCGTGTTCGTAGTCGGGCACAATGTCAGCATAACGTGTATTGCATTCGGCTAACTTTTGCAACAAGGCTTCAATACGATCACAGTTCGTACGTTTCATTTCACTGGTGGCAGCATCCTGATTACGTATCAAATCCTCAATACGTTGTTCATATAAACGTATCAATTCTTGACGTTGCAACTCATACTGCTCGACAGTTGCAGCTGAGGCTGTCGATGCATTGGGCGAACATGAGGCCACGTCACTACCGCAAGCCCTATCGTGAGTGTGAAGTGAGGGTGCGTACGATGAGGAGTCTTTGGAATGCACTGAAGAAGAGGTCATATCCTCAAAGTGACCTGAATCAGCAAATGAACTTTGCATGTCGGATGACAAATGCATCATATTGTGTTGTTGTTGGTGCAAAGAGCTTTGCGGCAAGTGTTGCTGATGTAGCACTACTGAAGGAGTATGAACAAGGTGACGAGGGCTGGATGTTTTCTGTGCATCATCGACCATGTCGACAATGGGTGAAACATCCTGAGAAGTCTTGAGTTCAGCTTCGCGCACTGTGACAGCATCGCTTGAAGCCGAACGCTCTTCCGGCGAACTAAGTGAGGCTTTGAATAAACGCAACTCGACCACTTCACGTGTAAGGCGTAAAATTTCCGTATCTTTATGTTCTAGATCTTGGCGAGCGACACAGAGCAGTTCTTTTAATCGTCTCAATTGTCTTTGGGCCCTTTGGGTGGGCGTTAGATAATCAGCTCCCACCTGGCCAGCATAGTTTGAACAGTGAACCACATATTTCATTTTTCGGCCACTAAAAGTTGTGCCATTCCTTAAAGAGAGCAAATTATTTTACGTTAGTGTACATACATATGTACATATATACATGTGTAATAATAATAATAATAATAATATGTGTAAAGTATATAAAAATTTTAACAGTCTTATGTATAAGGATAAACTGGCTTGAAGTTAGCATAATGTAGTTTTAAGTTGATTTTTAATTTAAAATTGTATGACAAAACTCGTTAAGAATATATTCAATTTTGCCACTTATGCTAACTTAATGCTAGTTTTTCTAAACTTATTTCGTTTAATTATTTACCTGGCAACATAAGGATGTTCGCAAGACATTGTAGAACGTCCCGATGTTGTAGTACCATATGAAAATAAAGAATCTAAATCATCGTCCAAATATGTTGTTGGCGAATCTGGAGTCACTGGTGGTGTTTTGGGTGTTAACTTTGGGGCCGCCGTTATTTTACAGTGCGACGACGATGATGTATAATAATATTGATGCTGCTGATTATGGGAATGTGGAGTTGAAGTAGCAGTAATATGATGATGATTACCAGTTGTACTGGGAGTTTTTGGTGATTTAAGTCCTTTCGAAGTTACCCCTGCTGAGGCGGTTGTTGATGTGGTCGCCAATGTCAGTGGTCGTGTTTGCTGTGGAACTGATGTAATCGTTGTTATTGATTTTATTTCACTTTGCGTTGTTGCACCGTTGTGATTCAAAGACTGTTTCGATAGAAAGGGTAAATGGTTAATAAAATGAAAGCAAGCTTTATATTTTAGCTTCCCCCCCCCCCCCCTGGGTTCCTTATTTTACTTGTTTTCTTTTTCATTTCAAATCGCTGTGAACGCTCTACGCATTCGCCATCACATACGATTCATTTACTTATTCTTCATTCCTGTATATACACTTACGTACACATATAGTCATAGACTTGGCTTTTTCTTTTAACTTACTGGTAATTAGAAATGTGTGTTAAACCACAACCTCTACGCAAATGTTTAGTATTAAGGGATACATATAAACATACATACATGTGTTTATATATACATATATGTACATACTTTTAAAAAGATATAATACACAAATTACTTCATTATAAAGGTGTAATAACTAGTAATAACTAGTGATGTACAGTGGTTTGTTTAAGAAAAGATATGAGTTTATAATTGAAGAATATGCTGGTGTTTGATAGACTCCTTTTAGACACGCAAAGTTTGGTTAGGTTAGGTAAGGAAGGGTGGTGCTATAACACGCCCCCACTCGGAGATCCAGTTGGGTCCTATCCAATGTAATTCCCTTCTATGGACACCCATTAGTAATAATATTTAACCCCTATTTGTAGCCAGAAGTGCCCCTATTATCTGTCATTAAGCGACTGAATTCTCATGATGAAGCCCCTGATATCCTTCAGTTTACACTAATACTCTCATGGAAACGTCTGCTCCGCCTTTTAAGCCTATGACGTCGCAGCTTTGGGCAATTGCAGATAATACAGGATGTCTGGTAGAAGATTTATATTTTTAAACTTAAATAAAAGACGTAATAATTGACCCAAAGTTTTATTAAGAGCATTGAACGATAGAATGGAAATGCGTATTTTATTTTTTAAAGAGTATGTCACGCAAATGTCTTCCGTCGAATTGAATGCACTGTTCAAAACGGAGACTTGTGTAAACTTGGTTCAATTGAGCTCATTTCTCGACGAATATTTTTTGATGTTTTTCATGTTTTTTGACGTTTCAATCGAGCGTTGCGGGTTCTTAGAGACCAGTAACAACAGTTTTGCTTATTGACGTGGCCATTTAAGTGAAAATAAGCCTCGTCGCTCCAAAAAATTGGATTTACAGTGTGAAAACGCTCTTAAAAACTGTATCCACAGCGTACGCGCGATGCTCACTCGACCACTGCGACATCGTGACTACAGAAACCCTGTATATTCAATGATTTCTGATTCCTCTTCATCGTGGCACAGCTTACAGAAGTCTGGAGTGCCAGTTTCCCAAATGCTGGTCCTTGCTCTGACTGAGCTGTGACCAGTCAACGAGCCTATCACGACTCACATTGCCTTCCTATTAATGTCCAGTAGCAGTTTGAATCTTCCTGACTCAAGTTTTTTCCACACAGCTTTCGAGACTCTACAATCCTCCCTACTTCGTCATGAACGGTTGGTTTTGGCCTCCACCCAATTACTGAGTTCCCTGTAATAATGACCTACTGGTAATCTGTCACACATTCACTCATCTAATGTTGACCCTATTCTTGCCATCTCATCGGCAATCTCATTTCCCTCAACACTGTTGTGGCCAGGAACCCAACATAGTCTGACACTATAATTGTCCATAAGCAATTTAAGGGCTCTCCTACAGTAAGTAACAAGTTTCAATTTGACATTGTGTCCCTTCAAAGCTTTTGGCGCTACCTGGCTGTCGACGTAGAAGATTACCTTCTCGTCTTCAGCTACATTTTTGGCGACTAGTTTCGTGGTCCTGATCCAAGATCTCAGCTTGGAAAACGCTGCATTCATTGGGCAATCTGAAAGAATTACGAATGTTCGCTCCCAAGATATAGACACCACCAAAAATTGGGTTTGTTTTATGAAGATTGCCAAGACAAATCCCAAAATGGATTCTAGCTATAAACATTCATAGCATCTGGACTATGTTTCTTTTATCACTTTTTTTAATTTCTTTTTGTATTTTCTTTCAATACAGCTAAATTTGTTTCAAAATATGACAGCCCATGTTTGTCCCTATGGCAGCTACGCGAAAGCACACATAAGGTCCGTTTGTTTACTTTTCCAGTAAAATCCAGTAGTTGAGTAAATTTCGGGTAATTTGAAAATTTTACTCTCAAGAATGTCTCGTGCACAAAAAAATACGCGAACGGAAAAATTGCAAAAATTTGCAGATTAATCAAAACAGCTGATAATATTGTTGTATGTTTTTGTTGTTTTTGAAACCCATCAAATACATATTTTTGGTGATTGATGCATACATTTTTATAATTATAAATTTGAAGCGATATATACATATATATTTCTAAAATAGAAGTTGTGTGAAAGCTTTAGCTTGTATTTGGTTTTTAGTTTTATTTTTTCTGGGTAAATGGCATAGGAAAATACATCAATATTTGATTTCTGATAGTCGGTACCCTGAATAGTATGCAGAAATAAGTATTCACATATACATAAACCTTACATCTCTAAAAAACTAAAGTAAATAACACAATTAAATTAAATTTGAAAACTGATATATTTAACGATTATTATTCTTTAATTTGTTTAATCTTTAACATAAAAATTTTTAGATTTGTTTTTTTAAACTTTTACTTCAACCTTTCTTCTTTTAAATGTTTTTATTAAAAAAATTATACTTTGTATTTGCTTACTTTTGTTTATTTTATTGAATCATATGTTTTTTTCGTCTACTGGATTTTACTGGCAAAAATTTGTCCAGTAAAGATTTTCAGACTCTCAGTCAACAACTGTCAATTTACTCTCTCAATTGGCACTCTCTTTTGCAAATTTTTGTGTGTAAACGAACGCATTTCAGTAAAATCCAGTACAAATTTGCACAAAATTGCACAAATTTTGGGGTAAACAAACGGACCTATACTCTGACATTTGAATTTGAGTTACAGCCCAGCAAAAAGTTAGACATTGCCATCTGATCTACTTGTCATATAATGACTTACTTTTTAGATTGCCAAATTGAAGTACTCGCTTACAAAACACATTACGCAAAATTTTAAAAATAGGAAGCAGAAGTTGAACATATTCTTTGGGTTTTAAAAGAAGACGTGAAAATATTGCCAAATAAATAGTTATTTTAAATAAATTATAAATATTTCTAAATTGCCTACTTATTTATTTTAAACTAAAAAAAAATAAGTACTTACATTTTGGAAAATAATTATTCAAATATAAGTAGTTCTAAATAATTTTTTTTCATTTACGGTTTTAATAAAAGTTCATCAATGAAAGCAATTGAAATTTTTCTAAATATAGTATTTATCAGTAACAATAGAGGCACTGATACGAATAATATATAACCCACTACTTCAATTGAGTTTATAAAAGAAATTTTACAAAATGGTGTATTTCGTAGTAAAACAATAGGTTTTTTAAATTTATTTAAATTTTTCTTAAAAGTTATTATATATTTAATCAAACTGAGTTTTTAACCAAGACCTTCCATTTACTCAAACAACGGCATATTTAAAAAAAAGTAGTTCAATCAAGAAAAAAATAACTATTTCCCACAACGGAAAATATAATTAATTCCTACAATAAAAAACATAACCACTTCTAAAGAATCGATTATTTTAGTCTCACGCCTTGTTAAAATCATTAAGTTGGTAATCCAGTAAGGAACAGCTTCCACCAAAAATGCTTAATTTCAAACTCGATTACCTTTTTTGAAATTTTTTGCTGGGAGCTTTGAAAGCTATTACAATTTGTTCTTGTTTCTTTGGAAAGTAAGCAGCAAGTTCTGTTTGGTGAAGGCACAAAGCTCTTTTGAAAAAGATCTCACATTGTACACATGGCTTGGACATATGTAGCTGTTGGTGTTATTTAATTAACTATATTTTATTTTTTCCGCATTTTGATTTTTTATATTATAAGCTTTCCTAATACTTTCATTAACGGAATTTACGGTAATAATTTTTCTTAAAAAACATTAGTTTAAACATAAAAAGGTCAACTCGTTATTTATAGAATTTAGTTTTAATTTGTTTTTTTAATTTTGAAATATGCATTAAAAAATGGTTACAATTGCAAAAGTATGCATTTATTGTCAAAATGTGCAAAAATATGCACTTACCACCAAAATATGCAAAAATATGCAACTACAAATCGATGCATAAGTACGTAAAATTTTATGATTGGGATTATCTATAACCGAAAAAAAACATACATTTGCATGAAAATCACAGCCCTTGTTATTATGTCTGACAACTGATAACTAACCGATGTTAATTTCAGTTGCCAAATTGTAATAATCATCCTTATTCCACTTGTCGACATCGACGTCACGCCAATACAAGACCAAAAAAAAAAAAACAGGAGGCACTTGTTTTTGACAACGGCTTTACAAACCCCAATTTTTTTTTGGTATTGTGTTAAAGTGACGTCGATGTCAACATCTGGAATAAGGGTGAATATTGACAATTTAATTCAATAAACTATCTCTTCTTTGGAAAGGAGGAAATATGGTTTAAAGCTAAAAAAGAGATTTAAAAAAATTATTTTATGCAGTGGCATTTACTCTAGAGTAGAAATGGCAATTCTAGAGAATTTGAATCGACCTTTAAGTGCCGTCTAATAGAAGTAAAAATTTGTACTTCCTTCTCTTATTCAAAAAAAAAAAAAAAAAAAAAAAAAATACGACTGAACTAATAATCGTTATTATATTATTATTACATTATTAATTTTTTTTAGTTAGTTGCAACTATGTCATAATTGTATTTTCGATAACTTTCAGACATTTGGAGAAAGTTGCCATACATAATACTAATTTTAATTTCAGTTGCGTTGCCAGTTAACAACGCGGCTGAAGTTCAGTTACCATCCATAATTGAAACATAACAAAAGTTTCCACCTCAATAGAAAAAACCCCCCATTTTGATCGCATGTAAATTGAATCAAAAATATTTTGAGTATTTTTTCTTCTTGCTTCATTTTCTTATTGTTAAAAGTTTTTTTTTTTTTGTTATTTTTTGTGGTATTTGATGTTGTTACCGCAGTTTCGCAAAAAATGAAGGTATTTTAAGCTAAAAAAAAATACATACAACTATCAAAGCTGAAATAAGTTTGTTTATTTCTACTACAATATAATTAATATAGATACGAGAATGTCTGTATGTAAATGTTAGTAGTATATTTGTATATAATGCGGTTAATAACTATTTAAGCATACAAAACATACATATTTTCCATTAACATTAACTACTCATAGTAAAACTGACTTCCCAATCTCTTACTTAATGCTTGAGTTGAGCACAAAAGCAGCTGAACCGATTGATGTTTCTTTCGATTGTGTAAAGTGAAAAAGAAACATTTTTTAAATTAAACAATAATAATCTTTATGGAAGAAAAATCATTCGAGCATACATACATTATTAAGCTGCAAATATTTTGTAGAGTACAAAAAAAAAAAAATCCATACACAAATATAATAATTAAAAATTTTTGTTGTGATAAATTTTCTTGACTTGTAACCTGTTAATAAAATATGTTGCAGAAGTATCATAAAAAAGAAAATATTTTATAACCAATTAAACAATAAAGTTTTCTGATGATAATGATGGTGAGTATCTAAACATGACCCATGGTGCTGGTTGGTTGCAAGGCTCAAAAGGTAAAATAAAAACTATGAGTATTCAAAATAAAAATATTTAAAATAACAAAAATTAAAAATTTTTAAAACCCCCGACTTTTTTCAGAAAAGATGTTATATCTTCTAAGCGGCTGGACCGATTTTCTTCAAGCATAGCTAAGAACCCTCTCGATCAAGACATCTTTCAAACAGAAAAAACTAAATGAAAATCGGTCCAGCCGTTTGGCCTGTACGTGGACACGGACAGACACACAGATACACAGATACACAGAAACACAGACACACACTACAAACTTGTAACACCCCTTTTTTTAGTCGGGGGTTAAAAATACTGAGCAATTGCACTAATTTTCGTCATGCTGATTTTTACGACATGATGAATAGTTCAATCTTGTACTATATTTAGAATTAAGCTAATTTTTTAAATATAGAACATTTATAGATCAGTCATGCTAAATACTCGCAAATGTGCATTTAAAAAATTACTTTCTTTATATTGAGATAACAGAAAAGTAAATCGATAAACTTTTAAATAATTAAAAAAAATTTTATACAAAAACAAATGTAAGTAGATTTACAATTTGGAATAGTGTTTGTTTGTTTATTGAAAAAAAAATATTTTTTTTTTAGCAGCACACCAGCAAATTGTTAATTTTGGACATGAGCCAAAAGAATGTCTAAAGCTTTCTGTGAGCCCAATACATTTTAAGTACATACATACAACAATTGCAGTCTCTAACATTTTTTATTGTATATTATAGACTGCACATGGTTTTAATATGTGTATGCACCTATCTAAGCAAGAAAATTCACTTTTATATAACATATTTGTGTAATATTACTTCTATACATTTTGTTTGAAAGAAAAATTCAATATTCCATTTGCAACTTTTAGTTGCGTATAAAAAGCAGAAATCTACATCATCAACTGACACCACAAACGGTAGACCAAACACAAAAGAACGCTGATGATGAACGTGTAGTGGCCTTTGAAAACAGCTAGTTGTTCCGTTTTACTAAACTATTCAGACTTCTTGGCTCATACTCTTTTCCAAGGAAGTTTGTTTAAAAGAAAAATTTCGTTCAATCACATCACATCTTTTATAATTTTAAATCAAATATGTATTCAATAAAAAACAAAAAAACTTTCTTAAAAATACAATTTGTGTATTATTATAAATTATAAAAATGTTCATTTGTAAAAGAACTTTTTTCAAATTTTTTTTTATCACAGATCTTTTACTGAATAAACTTTTTTCAATTTATAAAGTTTTGATGTTTTCTAGCTCACAAGGCACCACAAAAATAATAATTCTTTCTGCCAAAAATAATCGACTTCAATGCAAAGATCTGATAGAAGTACATGAAATATAAAATTAAATTTTAATGGTCATGCCTCCGACTATTTTTTAAATGCAAGATTGTGTATTTTTCAGAGCTCACGGTGCGTGTTAAGTCTTGTAAAAATTGGTAAAGTAGAACCAATTAAAATAATATATTAAATTTTAAGGGGAGTGACTCCGCCCAATTTTTTAAACGGAGAATTGTGTCTATTTTAGAGTTAAAGGTGTGTGGTAAGTTTCGTAAAATTCGGTTATGTAGAACCGCATGAAATAATAAAATAAAATAATAAATAATAAATTTTAATTGTGCTCATTGTGCCCGCCCATTTTTTCAACTTTCAAATTGTGTAAGGTGTTTTATAAGTTTCGCAGCAATCAAATAAGTAGAATATCATAAAATTAAATGCAAAAATTGTGGGCGTGTCCCCGCTCACTTTTTTCACAATGGTCTATTGGGAAACTATACCCTCTCAGAGAAAAAAAAAGAATTTTTACCATCGGTCTAAAATGTACCGAGTTATGAAGTATCAGCCCAAAAAATAGAGTCCTTTTTTTTGAAGTCGGTTAAAAATTAAGAGGACAAACATTTCATGAATGCTGCTATCAGATTTATTTGCAAAGTAAACTTTACGCGTGCTTTCCCCCTCCCCCCATAGTAACGTTTTTTTCAGTACAAATTTTCTAAACCGTAACAATTCCATAACTCCGACTTTGGTCTACCCCGTCCTTTAGCTAAATTTTATCCTAATTTGCGTATATTTTTTGACTTCACAAGGCCCAATGGTCTTTTTTAGGTTCCATTAACTAACAATGGTCCTAAACTAAAAAAGCGTTTCAAGCCAAAAAAAAATGGCCCCAAAAAATTTGAAAATTTTCTTCAAGAAATTTTACCTTTTTTACCTTTTTACCTTTTTTTTTACCTTTTAATTTTTCCTGCTTGAGTAAAAGCGGCCCAAATTCCAAAAACCCCAAAATAAAAGTACGTAATTTTTCTTACAAAACTGCATATTGAGCACAACAATAGTTTTGGGCCTATTTTTTGACACCATTTCCATTATTTATTTATTAATTAGTGTACAAAATTTCTTCCTAGTTAAATTTTTTTTTTAATTTTTCTGTTTGGGCCATGTTTAATTTTGTGGTCAAGCTAAAAAATTATCTACCGCAAAAAATATAATAAAAATTGGACCAAAAATTAATAAAAAAAATTAAAAAATGTCAAAAATAAATTAGAAAAGTGACACCAAAATTAGTATTGTTGTTATCAATTAAAAATTTTTTTTTAATATTTTATGTTATTATTCATAATTTAATCGATATCTTTCTTAACACAGTAAAATATTTTTTTTAACGGTCAAAGTTAATATATCACTGTGCACTTTAATACTCACACATTTACAAAAAGCTTAGAATTTACACTTTGCAAGTCTTATTGCTAAGCTGATTATTTTGTAGGAGAGAGAGACGAGGGGAACAGAAAAGTTTCAGCTTAGCAATAAGACTTGCATAGTGTAAATTAGGACTAAGCCAATTTTAAACACAAACATGGAATTACATACATACATATGTATGTGCATTCATATATTCAATAAAATTTCAAGGTGTTCATATGTAGTTACATACAGTATTTTTCGTTTATAGCGAACCCGCTTAAAACGAACTTTCGCCTAAAACGAACCATTTTCGGAAGTACGAACTTTTATTTCTATAAAACCATGAAAATTTTTTCACTTATAACGAACCCGCTTAAAGCGAACTTCCGGTTATAACAAACTTTTTTTGCATGTAAATTGTTCTTTTTTCGCTTAAAACGAACCAAGAAGTGTGTTGCCATGAACAAAAAATTATATTTTTTAATTTGGTAACGCTGTATTTTATTTGTCGTATGCTCTATAAATTTTCTTCAGTCTCGCGACACTCGCCAATATTAATACTAAGCAAACTAAAATAACTGATTTTCTTTAAAACTAAATAAACTTACTTTTTAAAGACTACAAAGTTCTAAAATTGTTTTAATAAATAAATAAATAGCCAAAGTGTTAAAAAAAGACATGTGCACACACAATAATGGTTTCTTGATGTCTTCACTTAAAACGAACTTCGCTTAAAACGAACAAATTTGATCAGTCCCTTGAAGTTCGCTTTAAGCGAAAAAGCACTGTATTTAATCCCCCAAACCAAAAAATCTTTAATAACAAGAACACACATCCATACCTACATATGTACATACATACATATATATGTACATTTGTATGTGTGTATGTATATGCACATTGTACATATATACTACACATTTGGTATTTAAAATAAAAAACAATAACAAAAACTTGGTCAATTACAAACATACATTTGTACATTTTACCGTAAGGTAAATAACCTTAATTATCTGAGAAAATAATTATAATAGGTACATACATACATACATATGTACATACACCTAAACATATTAAGTACATATGTATGTATGTATTTAAAATCTACTATTTATGAATTAAATAATACTAAAAAAATTACCACTATAGATTGCTATAAATCCTTACAAAATTCTTTCTATCTCAGCGATGAAGACTGAAAAATGAAAAACCAAGATAAAGAACTTTCAAAGAAGTTGAGGCATAAAAACAACAAAAACTAAAAATAATTTAAAGTTTGTATAACTTTAAAATAACTGAAGAGGTAAATTTAATCCGTTTTTGTATTGTTCGCATTCGTGTTGGATTTTTAATTATTTTATTTGCTTTTTAGGCACTTTTTAATTCGTTATGTTTGTTTAACTTTTGTTTTTAACACTTTAACTTATGAAAACCAACTGACTTGAATGCACTTTATAAAAATTTTCACAGACAACTTTTAAGTCTCTGCTACGTTTATTGTCAGCTTTTATTTTGTAATTAAATTGTTTCTTGTAGTTTTTGGTTGGAAAAACTAAATCTGTCAATATTATTTTTGTATTTACATACATATTCATATGTATGTATATGAATGAGCTCGGGCACATGTATGCATGTTTTGTTGATATGATGTATGTATGTGTGAGTAACGGTATAGTAGAAATCAAAAACAAACTTGTGAACAATTTGCAGAAAATGCAAGATTACGAGAAAAGAAACACGAATTATTTCTTCTGCTCTTTCGTGTTGTTGTGGTTATTTCTTAGTTCATTCCTTCACCAATATTTACATTGCTTTTTATTTAGGGGTGGTGTGTTAACAAGTGTTGTGTTTGTGTAGGCACGAACATGTATGTATTATATACATACATAAATACACATAGGTAGTATGTGTGTTTGTATGTATGTAAATTGCCGTTTTTGGGGTTGATAATGAAATTTGTGTTGCCGTATTTTTTAAAGCTTAGCTAGTAAATGGGAAAAAGCTTTACTATGTAGATTGTTTGTTAGAAAACTGGATAAACTTACGCTCTAATTCAGTAAGAAGATATAGGATGTGTTTGTTTGAAAATACTTTTGAGTTCTTGTGTTTGAATTCTATAAATTTTTTTCAAAAAAAGATTGTTGTCTTTGATAATGAAACATAAAAATATTATTCAATAGTAATAATAATTGAGTTTAAGATTTTTAAGCGCACTAATAATCCCAAATTAATATTTTACTTATTAAGTAAAATATTTTGTTTATTAAAAATACGTTGAAATTGATTATTGAGGGGTTTAGCTGGATCCTATGCGCATTTCACTGTTGCTAATGCAGATCATCAGTGAAGGGAACCTTACCCAAAGTTTCTTAGAACAACTGGAGTTATTATGTTATAAACTTTCATTTAAACAAATGAGAAGCTCAACAAAAAATAACAAAGTTGAAACAAGAACTCAATAATCAACATGTTTTTTATTTTCTTACTTTACCATTAATACATTGGCTGACTTTTTTCAGCTTCAAATTGTATTTGTAAGAGTATCTAAAAAGAAGATAAATGTAATTAACAACAACAGCTTAAGTATAGAGTGTTGCCACACAAGTATTTTTTGACCAGGTGCAGTCAATTTAATAATTAGTTGTTTTTTTATGGGAATTGTTAAAATTTAAGTTTAAAATTTTTAAACGTACTAATAATACCAAATTAATATTTTACTTATTAAGTAAAATATTTTTTTTTATTAAAAATACATTGAAATTGATTGTTGAGGGGTTTAGCTGGATCCTATGCGCATTTCACTGTTGCTAATGCAGATCATCAGGTAATAATAATTACTGCCATGATTTTAAAAATTAAATTAAAGTATTATACAATAGTTTGACAAATGTATGAAAAATTATGTGTTGGATATAATGTTTGGAACAAAATCATTTACTCAAACAACGTCATAACTCAAAAAAACTAGTTTGCCTGAAATCGAGTTTAAGGTTTTCACAACTTAATGGATAAAGAAAATTGAATTTTGCTTTCAAGGTTTTATGCAGAAAAAAGACCTTGTTCTAAATGATACTTTTCAAACGGTGGAAAATATTGTTAAATCAGCTTTTCAAGTGTCTCGAACAAACTATTTAATTACTTAATTTTTCTATTTAATTATTTAATTGCTCAATTAAATCAAAACGATTTTTCAGATCCATCTTCTTTCGAACAACAAAAGTCCGCTTACTCTACTTCTTGTTTGATAGTTGGTATTTTAAAGAATGTATGTATGCATGTATTTATCACCAGAACAGCTACCAAGAAAAAAATGTGGGTTACACCACTTTTGTGATGATGGCCTGGCCTCATATATAAACACATTTTCTGATTACACAATGTATGTATAAATTTTAAATCCAAAAATGTTTTTCAACATTTCAATAATAGAACAAAGGCAAGAATACATGACCATATTAAAATTCTTTTGTTATGTTTTCATGTAAATTTTTGTTGTTTTTTAGTACTTACATGTATTTGTATGTATGTTCGTAAATACTATGTACCGCATTGTTAAGAAAACCAAAAAAATTTAACAAATCATTCTGTTTGGGCTAATAAGAATAAGAACAACAACAACAACAAGACAACTATTGTACAACAAAAGTATTAGAAATACCACACATAATACTAGTACTTGTTTGTTCAACACATACAGTTTGTAAATAAAATCTTTTCAATAGTGGAAATTTAAAATCTTCAAAATAAACGCTTAAGGAAAATTCATAACTTTAGTAATTTTTTTTTCTTATGTTCATATTAGAGAACTGCGTAAACAGTCTTGAAATGTAAATACGTCAATGTTTTTTAAATGCATTCACGTCACATGCATTATACTAAACCAATAATAAATGCTGTCGTACTATAAGCGAAGCACGATGGATGTATTGGTGTACGTGTATATCAGTGTTAAACAGCGATATCGCTAAGACTGCTTGTTTGTAACAAACACTCAAAAGAAGTAGTGTTGATGCGTGTATGCTTGTTATTTTGCATACTGTACGTTTGAGTGTGTGTGTAAGATGTAGATAGTAAGCTATTATCCCTATCGGAAATTTGGCTAACTTTAAACTAATTTTAAGCTAACTATTTCGCAACTAGTACTGACTGACACTTGGATTACTTTGCAATGTAATCAACTGACTATTTTAACATTGTGATGTCCTAGGCGGTAGTCAATTGTCTCACTCTGCACTACTTTAAGCTAACTTAAATTTGACTTTTTTAAATCACACAGTAGTCAGTAAATTAAAAAAAATTTTCTGGGGCTCGAACATGTAACATCACACGTTGTGTACTCAACGTACTACCACTCGGCTAAGCTGCCATCTAAAGTAACAACAGCAAAATGTTAATATAAAACTGAAATGAGTTTTAAAGTAGCTGAGAATAAATTTGTTGGCTCTCAACAAATTCGATTACGTACTCAACTTAAGAATTAATTTTGGGTTTGTTCTGGATGACTTTGCAGCTAGCTTTTAGTCAGTCTAAGAAAAGTTAACCATAAGTTAACTATTTTTGTAGTCAACCACACATTCTCCGACAGGGATGTGATTAACCGCATACAACAAATGTTAATGCATGTGTGTGCCTTTGCATGTGCGCAGAAAAATAAAAGATCATACACACATACATGCATGACGTTTGTACACGCGCTTATGCGTAGAAAGAAGCTAGTATCACAAATTCTTCCGTCACGAAGTATTTTCTTCTTTACTCCTATACCTACAATACTGAAATAAATTTCTTGCAAACAGTGTTGTTAACGTTTGTTTTAGAAGATTTCGCTGTAGTAAAGCATTTGAAAAATCCCTCATGTCTTAAAAGTTCTTATAAGATATCTTGTGCAGGACACTAGTTCATATATATGTTATTTATTTCTATATTTTATTTATTAAAAAAATAAACAATATTTTTTTCGCTAAGTGCGATAAAAATATTACAACTTAAAAAGGAATTTATTTGTAGTTGCAATTCGACATTGTATGTAAAATTCCTAAAAAATATTTAGCTTTGAAAAAAATATTTCACGAACTGTATTTTCTTTTCCAAAATGTCCACACTATGTAACGCCAAGCAACGTTGCCAGCATTTTTTTTTTGGAAAAGAAACCAACAAGCAGTTTAAATTAAAATTTTACTTTTATAAAAATATTATTTAACGAGTACAAGATGCGTTGCTTTGTTAAGATGTAACTGACAAGTTTGTGAGTTTTTCGTTCGACTTTGAACAAAGGCTTTGATTCATTTCACTAAAGCAGTTCCAATCCATATGCACAATGTGCTAACTTTTACAAAAGAGATTTTGTGCTTTCACACCGACGAGAGCACAAGAGACCACAACAGCCAATCAGATCTCGGCGACAACAATGCTTGTTCTTACAAAGAAAAAAGAACAAATTGAAGAGCTTTCAAAGCTTTTTACCTCAAATGCAAATTCAAGCCGTTCAATTAAAAATTTGGCTTTACAGAAAACGCATTTGATCCCAGCGAAAAAAAATAGGAACTAATTCTAGAGGTTTACCAATTTTATTGCTACATGTACTGAATTTAATATTCTAAGGCAGTTGTTTATATCGAAAATTTTTATATACAACCTTTTAAGCGTATACCATTCAGTTATTCGGATCACTTCACTTGTAGGTTCATTTCTTGCTGGGATGTATTCAATTTAGTTAATTTCAAGTAAATATTCTGTCTTGTAACGATTGTGCAATTTTTCGATTCTAAAGAAAAATGTTGGATACCCTTCAATCTAGTATAAGTAAAATTCGAATATTTCGATTTCAATTTGAAACGAAAAATTCGACAATCTTAATAAAGCTGATTATTTTGCTTTTTTTATAGACTACATAATTTTTGAGAGTTAGTTGGGATATTTTGTCATAAATCAATACACTTGTGTATACATATCGCTGTCTTAGCATGCAAATGCTCTGAGTACACTTTATTAGAATTTGAGATTTTCATGCAGTAATGTAAAGGGTGTCCCAACAAGAACGCAAGATTTAAAGTTGGCGCCATTCGAAGTGTCATTGTTTGACATTTGAACAATTGTTATTGTTTGCTAGTAAAAATGAAGCGCTACACGAATGAACAACGCATTCTCATTGTGAAATTGTTTTACCAAAATGGTGAAAGTTTTGCGGCTACAGTTCGCAAATTTACGATCAATTTGGGATCACAATAATGCTCCAAAATAGTCAACTGTAAAGACATTAATGAATAAATTTGCCGAAACTGGGTCTGTTAGTGATGTAAAGACAACAACGCGCCTTCGACCAGGTCGATCGACCGAAAATTTCGCAGCTGTACGTGATGATGTCGCTCAAACGCAGGTCAAGCGCAAACAGTCAATGGTGTTCGGTATCGTGAAATGATAACCAGTTTTTTCGTGCCTAGAATTGAAGAAATGAATGTGGAGGGCATGTGGTTTCAACAAGACGGCGCCACATGTCTTACAGCCAGAGAAACAATTCAATTGCTACATCAGTCATTTCCCGGTCGTGTTGTTTCGCGTTTTGGAGACCAGAATTGGCCGCCTAGGTCGTGCGATTTAACACCATTAGACTTTTCTCTTTGGGGTTTTTTGAAGTCGATGGTTTACGCGAATAAGCCGACGACGACTCAAGCCTTAAAAGAGGAAATTGGAAGCTGCATTAATAAAATACCGCAGCATTTATGCAATACGGTCATTGAAGATTTCATTAAAAGATCGCATGTGTGCCAGCAAAGCCGCGGCGGCCATCTGCCCGATTTGTTGTTCCACACATAACCTCATTTTGTCTACTTTACGATATAATAAAGTTTCACGATTTTTTTTTAAATATGTATGTGTTTTATTTAAAATTTAAATCTTGCGTTCTTGTTGGGACACCCTTTACAATTAGTGAAGATACATTGATTGATTGATATACATCAGAAAAATGCGTGCTGTTGTTATTTAATGACTGTTGGATACCGGGCTCGAACCCAGGACCTTCGGTTTTGTAGTCAACATGCTAACTACTTCAGCCAACGCCACGCTCAAGAAATCGACTTAATGTTTTATAATAATTAATGCACGATAAATTTTTTTAATATCAACGTCAGTAGTTTGATTGTTGTTTGTCTCCCCTGTAAATTTTTAAAATAAGGACTCGGAATCTTTGATGTTAAACCAGCGATATGTATTATTGAGTTTATGATGCAGAATTAGTCCTTATATGGTTATTCATATTGAATAAAAATCTCATACAAATATCTTGTTTACTCAACTCTTGAGAGAAAAATAAAATTTTCTTTTTCCATTAAATTGCGTGTAAATTGAAAACTTCAAACTCGTCTTCGGGTAAATTGGGTTTTATGAGTTATGACGTTGTTTTAGTAAATGAGCGATATGGGGCATACATTTTCTTTTCAGTCAAAATAAGCTTTCCTTTGAACTGATTTCGCAATTTTAAGGGTTTTAAATTAAATTAAGGAAACATGTAATATTTTTCCTTAATCTAGTACCAGCTGTCGAAGTCGAAGTGAAAAATTCCACAACCGTAATAACGCACACTCCAAGCTCAACTACATAACATGTGATATTTCAAAAAAATTTCGAGCTAATTCCTTACGCTTTCGATATTGGAGCCTATTTTGACTTTTAGGATTTCGAAAATAAAATAAAAATCAATTGCAAATGAATATTTTAGTTATAAGGCTATCAAGAAAATTATAAGTTGTTTACTCTGGTAACGCTGATGATGACAACTAAAGACGACGCTGGCAATGCGAACAGGCGAACGAATGACCGAGTGAAGGATTAATAGAATATGTAGTAGTGTTGTGGCAACTTTAAGAAAATCAATATTTGTACAAGTTTTATATAACTTTAAGAAATTGGGGAGCATTAAGCGACTTCAAATTTACTTTATTTTAAAATATCGATAAAAATTAATATAACTTACCATATTGCTGAAATCTTTAGTAATTTCTGTGGCCGTTGATATTTGTTTGTCAACTCCCGGTGCCGCCGAAGATGATGGAATTGTTGTTTTAAAACCATCACATTGATCTTTAGTTTTGGTTACATCATGTAATGACAAGGATTTCAAATTCGTTGCTCCACATATTTTATTTTTCGAAGAATCCGTTTTGTTATCAAAAGTATTGTTATTGTTGGAAATGGGAACTTTAAAATGTCTACGCAACGACACTGACCGTTTTAGTAATGTAGGTTCCGCCACATTAGCGTCTAATTGCGATACTAATGCCAGTTTTCGTCTAGTGCTGAATTGTAGCCCACCGGCCGCGTCAATTTCAGTTGTTGTTGCTTCGGTATTTTCACTTGTGTCAATGCATTTTTCGCCATCTTTAGCGGCTGCATACGTTGTTGATGTTTCATTTATTGTTGGTTCCATAATGAGTGGTAAGTTCGATTTCTTACCATGCATGCGCAATGATGAGGAACGTTTGAAACTGTTTGTTTTTCGATTTGACCAAAGTATTGCCAAAGGATATGGTATTTTTGTTTTGGTAGCTAAGGTCTCCGCTGTTTTAGAACTTTGTTGATTGTACGTTCGTAGTGATGCGGTTGTATGTAGTAGCGTAGTATTTGTTTTATTGTTAACTGGTTTAAGGACTTCTACAGTCGTGGAGTCCTTTAAATAGTTATTGTTGTTGTTTGCTTTAAATTGTAAGTTTTTAAGCACAGTTCGATGATCTATTCGATTATTAGGTGGCGTTGCCAATGATGATATCATTTTAAATAGTTGTCACGTGAATTTCGTAACTGCAGTTATATAAAAAAAATTTAAGATTTTATAATCTTTCAGCAATATTTAATATATTTGTAGTTTTTTGCATTTA
Source organism: Tachina grossa (assembly GCA_949987645.1). Lineage (NCBI taxonomy): Eukaryota > Metazoa > Arthropoda > Insecta > Diptera > Tachinidae > Tachina > Tachina grossa. The sequence continues at coordinate 20,321,176 of OX465275.1, forward strand.
AAATTTCTTTTAAATTAGCTAAAAAATAAGTGCATGATGGAATTATTAAAATTAAAACTTTTCATTTTTATTTTAACTTTCCAAAACAAATTGCAGTCTATAAAATGTATAACCCTTCACACAAACCTTGTGCTTTAACAGAGCTCTGTTAGCATGTTGACTGAGCTCTGCTATACAAATTCGATTAATGCCTTTACAAAGGACTTTTCCATTAACGTTCCTTTACACAATGTATGGTTAAGAGTTAATATCAACTTTATCTGCAAGTTCTTCATAAAAAACTTGTCGTTAAAGTCCCTGTTATCTTTTAACCGTACATTGTGAAAATGTACATAAATCAGGCAATCGAGACGGAAAAAATAATGCAAATTTAGAGACAAGGTGTTTCTGAAAACCATGAATTTAACCAAATATAGCCACGTTTTCAACATTTTCTGAAGGATACGTACTTTTTTTTGGGAAAGAGTCAATGCGGGCATTGAAAAGTGGTGACCTATTATGGACTACATTGTACTCTAAGAACGTGCGTACTCAAATTTCTGGAAGTTCGAGTTTTCAGGAGTTTTTCGAAAAAAATTAAATTTGCCCTACTATATTAACATTTTCCAAGATGTGACCTAATATTCCTGAGAACGACTTGACGCGTGCGGACAAAAAGGATGACCTATTATGGACCACATTGTGCTCTAAAATCGTGCATAATCAGAATTTCTGAGTAAAACTTTAAATTTGCCGTACTATAGCAACATTTTTCAAGATGTGTGTATGAATGTGAGTATCACATAACTTAAGAACGTTGTTAACGACTCGAAAGCGAATTTTCCGCATTTCGATTCGGTACGGTAGATTTGGAAAATTTTCGAAAATACAATTTCTACACAACTGTTTTTCTTAAACAAATTTTTAAATACTAAGCCGATCGAGTTTCAAATCCAATCAGCTCTTAATCTCAAAAAGAAGCGTCTTATACATTAAAGTCCTGCACAATGAACCAATGAAGTTGTTTTCTTTTTAATTTAAATGTTGTATATTTTTTTTTTTTCATTAAATTATATTTTTTATTGAGGCCATTTAATTCAATTCATATGTTTTTGAAATTCTCGGGAATAGAAATTTTTTTTTCTCGATTGCCGGGATTTATAAAAGTATTTACATTTAAAGACTGTTTACGCAGGTCTCTATTATACATCATTTCATTCGAAAGTACTGTACTATTGATTGGATGATTTTGTGCATTGGAAGTTAAGTTTGCAGAAATTATTTGTGGCATCCAAGAAACAGAACACTACAAAAATTTATTACTAGATACATATATGTCTGTCTTTTTAACTCAGTTTCATTGTTTTTTGCTAGGATTTCATTCTTCTGAAAATTTACTCCAAAATATTAAAGGTTTTTAAAGAGTCCATGCTTTGAAACCGGAGGTCTTCTCGATAAGTGACATACTTATCTACTTTTCGAAAAAAAAAATGGTTCCTCAACAAATTCGAATCAACTGCAAGACAAGAAAATTTTCATAAGTGATTCAATGTGGGAAACCCTGGAGTTATTAACTATTAATCACAAAAATTAACTTATTTAAAATGATTAACAAACATTTTTTTACATTTCGCTGCACACCATCTAAATGGTAATAAACGTAAGCACTATGAAAAATAAATATACATACGTACATACATATGTATGTAAGAAACCAAAACAAGAAATAACTTAATAATTAAAACACAAAAAAAAAAAATAAAAATTACATTTAATATCTTTGAAATCTTAGTTAAAATATTGATCATCGAACGTACGTATACAAAGCATTCGTGTTATACACATACATACATTCACATGCATATATAGCCTGTCGGAGAATGTCTGGTTGACTACAAAAATAGTTAACTTACAGTTAACTTTTCTTAGACTTAAGGTAGAATTAGTAAAATCGTATCATTCTACTTTACAGCTTGCCGTATCGTTCAACTTTGTGCACAAGTTATAGAAAATGTAACAGTTTGCTCAGCACATTTTTTTTTTGTCTGGCATTAAATGCGGCGTTTTTGACATTCGCTACAGAAAAATCTGTTTTCTGCAGATTCCTACGTCAGCAGTGCTGCCACCACGTATTTTATAACTAGTAACATGATACAATGCATGGTACGATTTTTGTCAGCTGACACGCAACATCACCATACGATTTTACTAATTCTACCTTTACTAAAAGCTAACTGCAATGTCATCCAGAACAAACCCAAAATTAATTGAGTACGTAATCAAATTTATTCTCAGCTACTTTGAAACTCATTTCAGTTTTATATTTACATTTTGCTGTTGTTATTTTAGATGGTACCTTAGCTGAGTGGTAGAGGGTTGAGTACACAAAGTGTGATGATACATGTTCGAACCCCAGAAATTTTTTTTATTTACTGACTACGAGGTGATTTAAAAAAAATCAACTTTAAGCTTAAAGTAATGCAGAGTGAGACAATTGACTACCTACTAGGACATCGCAATGTTAAAATAGTCAGTTGATTACATTGAAAAGTAATCCAAGAGTCAGTCAGTACTAGTTGCGAAATAGATAACTTAAAGTTAGTTTAAAGTTAACGTAATTTCCTACCGGGTACAATGTATGTATATATACATATATGTAGCATACATGTACTACATAACTTACTTTCATTGCAACTTTAAACGCAAATCATTAGCGAAAATTTTTGTTTTAATTTTACTTCATTCATGTTTTATATAAAAGTGAAATTAAGTTATTTATTTCAACAGTAGCTTTCAAACAAATTTTATTAGTTTTTAAATTAAACCAGAGCTGCCCACCGAAAGAAACACAAGAGTAATGTATTCGCGTATGTGTATTCATTTGTATAAAAAGCCGATTGATGTTCGGCACTCTGGTGCCAGTTTGAATAGCCTGGAATCAAACATATGTACGTGTGTATATGGTTTAAACATACATAAAAGTAGGGGATATATCTATTACAGGGTTGCATTTGTATACTCGTTTGTATAGCCAAAACAAATATACCATGGTATGTACCATATAATTGTAGTGTGAGCGACAGAACTAGTATAAGAGTTATTGTGTGTGTGTGCTTTTCCAAATTACAATACAATTAAAAAGAAATAACAATTGCTTATTGTATTGCTGCTGAGCAACTGTTTGATCTGTTTTTGCTCAAAAATACATATTGTAATCAGTGATGGTATTTTGGTGAGTTTCGGGTATTTTTTGGTGCTTTTTGCCTCTTCATAAACGCGAAATTTTGGCTAATGCCCTTTTATAAAAAGCGGGTATTTACAGTGCTTTTAACAATTTCTTACAGTGCGTTTGGTGCTTTTTTGTTAAATAAAAATATTTTTAATTTACAAAACTAAAATACTTTTCATAATTGGGATTAAAAAATTTAATTTTTTTTTTGCAAAATAAAAAACCGGATAATTCTCTGCATAATAATTGATGAAAGTAGTATGCAATAAGCATTTTAAAGCTTACACAAATATTTAATCATACTATAGGGTTGTTAAATTTTAAGGGCCGCTTTCGGAATTTTCATAAGGCTGTTAATTTGTAAGTGCAAAGTAAATCAAAATGTTCACGTCTACAACAAAATGTAGGTAAATTTGTATTCAACGCACAAGATTGGTTAAATTTTAAGGGCCGATTTCGATTGAAAGCATGAAGTTATCAATAGCAGTCAGTAGTTTTAGACAACGAGTAGCCAACCCCCAATTTTGTCATATCGTATTGACTTGCTGTCAATGTTGACAACTGGAAAAAAGGTGAATATCGCAAAAACCAAACTTTAAAGTTAAGAGTACTTAAGAAGAGTGACACTTTTAATGCATTCTTTATGTGTAAATGATTTTTCAGTAACATACATATCTTAATCTAAACCTAAGCTTCACCTAGTATTGTATGTATGTACATATGTATGTGTGTATGTGTTACTATATTATATGACTACTGGTTTTTCTATTTTTGTTTTTACATACTTATTTTTATTAAATTAATCAAGATTTTGTTTTAGTTAATATGTTAATGAATTCTGTTATTACATCTCAAATACTTTGTTTATTTTGAAGCAAAAATTTGAAATTAAATTTTGACCTTTTACACTCTAAACTTTCCTTTTTAAGTGGCTTAGGGCCAATTTCACCAACTATATTTAAATGTCAATTTATATTTAAATGTCTATTTTCATTAATTTTTGTATGGGAAAATGAATTTTAAATATGAATTGATATTAAATTAGTTGGTGAAATAGGCCCTTAATGTATTACAATAAAAAATATATATTTTCGTGCTTTTTTACCCTCTTTTTCGTATTTTATTGCGCTTTTTACCTTTTTTTGCAACAGCTTAATGTGCTTTTGCTCTTCGTAGAGATACCAACACTGATTGTAAAACAAATATATGAAAAAACCACTATTGAAACAAATACATAATGTGCAGATGTATATGCGGACGTTCGTTATATTTTTTTGTGGCGCAGCCAAGTATACAGAGAGAGAGAGAGAGAGACAATTTTGATCTGAGAGTAATTACACATGCATGTGTTTCATGTACATGTATCATTTACTTACATGTGTATGTGAAATTTTGCTTTCATTCATTCATTCATCAGCTATGGATATTTTTTCTCAACACATCGTAAGGCACTTACGGTAAAAGCAGTTTTATGTATCTTATTTGTTTTAGAAAAACAAAAAAAAAATAAATGTGTTGTTTTCATTTGCTCATTGCCCAACCATACAATAATTGCTTAAAAAATCAACATTTACAACTAGTAACAGAAAACGCTAAATAACATATTTGTTCATACCAGAACCAAAAAACACGCAAAACTAGTGCAAACAGATGTATCTGTGCAATGCTATAATACCTATGTATGTACATATGTATGTATGTAATTAAAACTATCTACAGAAATAAAAATGATGCCTAAAATTATGTGATAAAAAATGCTAATGCATCCAACATTATTTTGTAACTTGGCAATACTTGTGTTTATTTTATTTTGTTGTTCTAAAATACTTTTGTTTGCTTACAAATATTTAACCCTTAGAGTACGGAGTAGGGCACTTTAGGTCACCTAAGATTAATTTCTGTTTAATAACTTCGAAAATAATTTTTTTCTCTCTTTTTCCCTTTAGCTAGTCAAGTTTTATTTTAAATTATATAATAAAACTTACAAGTGGTGTTATATTAATAATTTATTTTGTTATTATAAGGGGCATTTTTCTTGTGGAGAACCCAAGTTACCCCACGTTGTACTTTACGTTTCAGATTTTTTTTCTTCTTTGTAAGTGGAAAACTTTAAACTTGGTTACTTGAAAACAGTTTTCTTGAGTTATAACGCGATAAGTACAGGGTGGGCCAAAAGAAACCAAGGGGTGTAAAAGTTTAATAACTTTTTTGTTTATTAATTTTTTTTTTATTTTTTATTTCAGATTATATAGACAACACTTGGAGAATTTATAATGGAGAGGTTCACAACTGAACAGAGAACCAGAACAATAGAATTTTATTATTTAAACCAGAGATCAATTATTTTAACGCAAAGAGCATATCGTCGACATTTTAACGTCAGAATTTCGCCCTCTGAAGCGATGGTTCTGGGGTTCTCAAAATCCAAGAGCCATTCATCAACGCCAATTGCACCCCATCAGGTGTACAGTATGGTGTGGGATCACATCTGAAAATGTCATTGGGCCCTACTTCTTCGAGAATGAAGATGGAAGTGCTGTAACCGTAAATGGAGAGCGGTATCGGTTTATGATAGAAAATTTTTTACGTCCTGCTCTTGAAAACAGACCTGGTATGTGGTTTCAGCAGGACGGAGCCACTGCCCATACTGCCCGAGACACAATGGCACTTTTAAGTCAAATTTTTGGAGAGCGAATAATTTCTCGAAATTCGGAAATTATTTGGCCAGCGCGATCGCCAAATTTGACAGCACCCGACTATTTTCTTTGGGGTTTTTTGAAGGAGCGAGTGTATGTGAACAAGCCAGAGACAATCCTTGAACTCAAGGCAAACATTGTTGCAGAAATTCGAACGCTACAGCCACAAGTTTTGAAAGATGTTATGGAAAATGCTCTAAAAAGAGCCCATCAGTGCGAAGCTGAAAACGGTGGTCATTTAAGAGACATCATTTTTCATACTTAGTGTAAAAAATTTCCATTTTGTATATTATATAATCTGAAAGAAAAAATAAAAAAAAAGTTAATAAACAAAAAAGTTATTAAACTTTTACACCCCTTGGTTTCTTTTGGCCCACCCTGTATGTATGACTATTGGGCAAAATTCGCTTTAGCGAACATTCGAATTTTTTTTAGATTCGCGAACAAACACCGAAAAATTTTGTTTCGAATTTTCTTCGCTTTAGTGAGCATTCTTTTATACCGAATCGCAGGTCCAGTGGAACGTTGTACCTAGCATCAGCAAGCAAGATAAGCATCAACACACTAAAATAACAAATTCTCTCAGCCGTACTCTTTTACATTTAAATTTGCACAGAATTGTTATCAGATTTACAAAATTATTTTTAGGAATTTGGTTAAGGCCCTGATTCACTATTCTACACGACCGCACGATTCATTCACAAGAAAATCTTGCAGAAGTCTAACCGACTTTAAAAAATCGCTTCGAAATTGTGTTTTAGGTGCCACACTATCATACAAAAATGATGCAAAAACAATATTCTCCGCTTTTTAACAATAAAATCAACTCTGATCGTATGGAAGAATCTATCATTTTATGAAATTTTTCATAAATATTTCTATAATCGTACGACTTGTCAAAAAAATCTGTCACACAGTTGCATTTTTAGTCCACACTACCACACTTTTTTAGCACACATGACATATTTGGCAGATCACGCGATTTTTAAGTACATTTTTAACGCATTTGAGAGGTTTTTTTTAGAGTTTTTGAGGTTATATTGTCACTATTTTTGGAGCATTCTTTTTAGCATTTCCAGGTCATTAAAATCCGAGCCCTGATAATTATCCTCTAGTCAGCCTAGAACCATATGTCGCTATGTCAATACTCTTTCTCCAGTGACAATTGCACTAGTTAAAATGTAGACAACTTTCCTTTCATGCGCGATTAGAGATACGTTGGAGACAACCGTTCTAGTGTATATCTGGTGATATTGTCAATGAACGCGTCAATAGTTTGTTTTTCTTTTTTTATTATGTTGTGGAATAATATTAAATAAATATATGTAGACGAGGGTCACTAAAATCTACTAGTGAATCTTTGGTTCAAATATCTCCATATGGTCGTAAAAGAACTACCTTCTCAATAGCGCTAGTTTACTCGTAGATTTTAAATGACAACCCTATGTTATATGTCAATAGGCGATTACATTGGCTGGGGTACACCTAGTCAGTAGCACTATTGACAATGTCACTAGAAAATCACTATAATTTTACTATTGACAACGAGCGAGGAAATATCGATATTGTACACCAGAGCCCCTAAAATTTACTAGTGAATCTTTGGTGTCAATGTCCCCATGTTGTCCCAAAAGAACTACTTAGTAAGTAGTGCTACAGTCTAGTGGTGGATTTTCAATGACAAGCTAATGTTAAATGTCAATAGATGATTACATTGGCTGGGGTACACCTGATCAGTAATACTATTGACAGTGCCACAAGCAAATCACTACAATTTCACTATTCGCACTTTCTGCAGGGAAGTAACTACATATAAATGGTTTGTATATGTATGTGTATAAATTTGTATGATAAAATTAGAATTATGTATTTGCGAATACTATTTATAAAAAAATGTGAAGATGTAATAATGTATTTTCCTTTTAACATATTATTTACAAAAATTTAATCTTTGAATTTTCACGTTAAGTATTCAATACTCGTAGACATACATATGAATACATATCTATGTACATATGTATGTAAGTAAGCACTTATGTACGTATGTTTGTATAAACTTTTCTAACAATATAAAAACCAAATATCTCACTTTAACCATTTTGTTAATGTTAATTGAACCACATTAAATTGATATATTTTAAGTAAATGAAACACGACACGTTACAGCTAAAATCGAGTTATTGACTGTCATATTTGTGGTATCTATCATACGTTATATTTACACCCTTCATCAAAACTGGTAAGGGTATATACGAATAAGTTTGTCATACCGTATGTAATTTCTATAATATGCATATGCGACCCCATAAATTCTACACATACATATATGTACATACGTATATGTACATATATTCTGGGTCCTAAGCGATGTCCGCTGGTCTGTAAGTGAAACAGATTTTCCGAAGCCCCCAGAAGGACTACAGGCGTCGGTCTTGAACTGATACGTACGATATAATTTATTATTTATTAGTTTGTGTTGTTTTTTGTAAAAACGAGAGTTAAATTGAGTCAGGTTTTACATGCATGAGTTTTTGTTGCTCAAATTTTATTTTTATAAATGATAAAGAAAAAGACAAGTATACGAAAGATACATACATACTATTTGCTCTATCTCTCTCACAAAAAATTCAAACTTGAGCGCCAAAGAGATGCATGTAAAACGGCGCATTGAATTGACAGCAGAGAAGTTATGTCAGCTGGTGAATTAAGATCACCTTATGTGAATTCGCATTGATGAGACGTTTTCGTGAATTGTGAGGCCAAATTATGAAGATCAATCTTAAAGTACATGACACGTAACACACAAAAAAATTCTTTAAGTATGATTATGGATACTTATTTCATTAAGTTTTCGCTGTCGGTATTAATATGGCAAAATTTTAGGGCCAATCTCAAGATGTCGACAACGTTCGACTTACATTTGAAACAATAACAAATATTAAAACTGGGTTTTAATTCAAGCAGATTTATCCCCTGTTTGTGTAAGATGTTGCCGTTAAAAATCTCGGCGTTTTTGTAATAGATTAAAGGAAACTTGTACAACCTTTCTTTAAGCTATTACAGTCAACATCTTACACAAGCAGGCTGTTAGATATGGGTGAATAAATTGCCATCGGAAAGGACTAGTCTCTGTTAAGATTCTCTCTAATTAAATTCTCTTGATTTATTTAAAAAAAGGGCATATTAATAATATAAAAATTGCTTAAAATGCAGAATCAAATTCTTTAGTCGAAAAATATTAAATATCATCATGGGCCACTATGAATTGCAATAGAGCTAAAAATTTATGAACAATTTTGCTTTCATAAAACAATTACATATTTATGGATGTATGTTTATACTCCATACGTACGCTGTTGAAGGGCGTATAAGATTCGGCGTAACCGAATATAGATAGCATTCTTATTTGTTTTTAGTTCTCTTGAAAGTAATATTCTAAATTCGAGTACGTACATACATACATACATACATTGCAATAACAATTTACACGTCTCTACTTCTACTTTACACTCGTACTAACTTTTTGCTTTATCAGCGAAAATTCAAAATAATTTTTGCTCTCAATTTTTGATAAGTATACACAGTATTGTTTTCCTCTTTTTAAAACAAAGTCAAATTTGTTATTAACAATAAAATGATTCTTTTTCATTTATTAAAATAACATACCCGGCAAGTTCTATGAAAAATCTGCTATTAATTGCTTTTTAAAAAGGTCTAAGAAATAAGAATAATAATTAATAGAAAATACGGACGCATGTACATAATTTTTTTTTTTCTAAAACAACAACACCGCCTTTGTCTTTAACAAAAAGTTATTCGTCTGTATTTCTTTTTTTTTTTGGTACTGCTACCACAAAACATACAGAAGTGTTACGAGACGGAAGATAAGTGTACTTTTCTGTTTGTCTCGTTTTCCCTCAAATTTTTTCGGTGTTTTTGTTTTGATTATTCTTTTTAGTGCAATAAAATTACAACGCTTTTTATTAGTTGTGTTAATTGGTAAGTAGCAATACACTACAGTATCAAATTCACTATACCTTTCTCTTTTTTCCATGAATTTTAAAAAAACCTGATTGGAGCTTTTTTTACCTGTCACTTTCTTCACTTCTGTGTATTCTGTGCTACTACTTCATAACTCGTTATATTTTAGACCGTGTGGAAAAATTCTTCTTGCGTCTGAGAGGCTATAGCTTCTGTTTGGGCGCGAACACACCGCCTAGTTTTTTTATATTTTTATTTATGATATTTTATTTATTCGATTGCACAATACATTGGGCCTTGGTAACGACACAATCGCGCGGTTGAAAAAATAATATTATATTTCACGTGCTTCTATTTGACCGATTTTTACGAAAATTGGCACACACCGTGAGCTAAACAAAACAAAATATTGCATTAAAAAAGTGGGCATGTCCACGCCTACTAAATTTAAATATTTTATTTCGCGAGCTTGTAGTTAGCCTATTTTTAGGAAACACACCTATTTTGGCACACATCTTGAGCTCTTACAAAGTCACAATTTTGCATTTAAAAAAAGTTGGCGGTACCACCACACCTATTAAAATTTAATATTATATTTCACGTACTTTTACTTCGCCGATTTTTACGAAGCTTGGCACACATCTTGAACTCTAAAAATACTTAATCTTGTGTTAAAAAAATTGGGCGGGCCTAGGCCCATGAAAGGTCGATATTAAATGGTATGTAATTGTACTTATCCGATTCCCATGAAACTTGGCAGAGAGTTTGGGCTCTAAGAATGAAATAATTTTGTGCTTGAAGAAGTAGGCGAGGCCATGCCTATTAAAGATTAATATTATATTTTATGTGCTTTTACTTTACCGATTTTTACGAAACTTGACACGCACTTTGAGCTCGACACTAATATTTCGAGCGTGGAGTTGGCTGTAGTATGTAGTTAGCACGTTGACTACAAAACCGAAGGTCCTGGATTCGAGCTCGCTATCCAACATAACATTTTATTGAAGTGCATTAGTGTCTCTTTATATCAATTGTTGTAGGAAAGTTCAAGTGATGAAGGCATAATTACTGGTCACTGAACTATACCAACTTCAGCAGATACTAATCCTAATGTAACATCAGAGCGAGCGCCCTCCTTCGTTGTGTAGCAGAGTCATCGGTGAAGTAAAATAACCAATAAAATTGCTACTAAGCGCAACTTCAAAAAACAAAAATAATAAAAACTGAATACGCCTCATTTAGCACCAGAGGCGCTACAACACTGCATTATTAAAAACGTGCGAAAAGCAGAGTTTTAAAAGAATGAAGCTTTCCTCCTATCTCTTCCTTCACCACCTGTCTCTATCACTATCCCTTTCCTAAAGAAGGTAACACCTAGTAATAGTACGCGTTGTAGGCATTCATTGCAAGAGTATTACTTCTCTTTAAAACATTAAAATATTTGCCAAATTTAAAAATAAAACTTAAAAAATAAATTGAACCGGTTTTAAAAATAAGCACCAAAAAGTTAAAAATAATTAAGATTCGGTTAAATAAAACATTTTTATATGTATTACTCATAATCAGGGAAACCAAAAATATGCTGTCAAAAAAGTGTTTTATGCGCATTCAATATGCACTAAAAACTTGAAAATATGCACTAAAAACTCAAAAATATGCTCTTAAAAATAAAATAAATTGGTTCATTTGTGAATGAAAATGTATTTTTAAATCAAATATTCAAAAACGTTTGCATATAAAGTAATACAAAAAAAAAAAAAAAAAAATACAAAAATAAACAAAAAAAAAGGAGACAATAAAAAATTAATTTGGGTTTGAAAACTATATTAAAACAAAACTGCCATACAAATTTTGACCAAATCATATAATGAATTAATTTTTTTTATATTCCCGTAAAAATTTAATTCAACTTCAAAGGAGATCTCGATATCAGAATTAAAACTTTGGAATTGCATAAATATAAATAAGACAAGCTTATTAATTATAATTTTTATTGCAATAAACAATAAAATATTGACCTAAAAATCGTTTCCTATGTGACAGGAAACTTTATAAATTGACAATGTTCCTTCAAGGTCTATTCGGAGCAGATCCCGTCACAAATACAAAACTAAATTTTTATTGTAACTAACGTCTGTAATAACTGATTAATACATAAGAAAAATGTATACACTACATGGAATATTAAAAATGATATTTATATGTAGAAAAGTAAATTTAAAAAATAAATACATTCTATAAAGTATCAAAATATGCCCTAAAAGCGTAAATTATGCTCTAAAAATTCGAAGGACTGAAAAATATGCTTTAAAGGCTAAAATATGCAAAAATATGCACTAACAAATCCATGCCAAAATTCATTAAAAGTTCTGAAACGGATAAATATCTTATATACGCATTCATACGTCACACGAGAAAAAACATGCAATTGCATATTTGCGGTTTCCCTGCTCATAATGTTATTCGAAGTCGGTGATAATAACAACATTTCACGCCTTTTAGGATCAGACTACTTCTTGCGAAAACCTAACTCATTCCAGTCTTAATGTATGGCTGCGAATTTTTCGCAAACTGTGATGCAAAAAGCCAGTTAAGGCTTAAAGTCACATTCAATAACATAACGAGATATATCTTTGGGCTTAAATTATATGGAAATCACTATCACATAAGTTTGTACACAAGGCAAATTTTCGGCGTCCAGTTTGAGGATTCAATGAAAATAAGAGCTTTGATATTCCTACACAAAATAGTAACTTCCCGTGAACCTGAAGAATTGTATAAGCGACTCAATTTCAGTCGTTACGGTAGAAACAAAGCGATAATACCACTAAGAAGTCAATCTTTAATTTCAAATTGGCAATTTTTCATATCCACGATACGTCTTTGGAATACTATAATAATATTAATAATATTTTATTTTTATTTATTTTATTTATAATATTTAAAGACATAATAAATTATGAAATTAAATTTTAATAAGGTACTAACTACAGAGGTTTTCGACCTAAGCTTATAACAATTTAGATAAGGTGATATATGTTACAATGTTTTAATATGGAGATTACTTTAAGTATGTTTTCAGTATTGATATTTTGCAGTAGGTTGGGGAGACATGGGTGTCCATAAAGCGTTGTTTGAATTCTGTTTATGAGGCTGCAATCGTAAATTAAGTGCTGAATGTTGAGAGTTGATCCATTGCATAATGAGCAAGTTTGCTATGATGTTCTATTTATAATATGCCGGTGGGTGTAAAAAGTGTGACCTAATCGTAGTCTAATATATTTTTGTAGGTTGAGTTTCGATATGTTTGTGGGGTATATAGGGGTGTTTTTGTCAGGATTGATATTTTTGTAGTAGTGATTATAGTCAGCCCATTCAGAAAGTTGGGCTAGTTTGATAGAGTGACGTATCAGTGAGAAAATATCTTGCTTGGTATATAAGTTGTATTTTATGATTGGGGCTGTTGTCGCATATTTTGCAGCTTCGTCTGCTAGTGTGTTGCCCACTATACCAATATGGCTAGGAACCCACATGATTTTGAATTTTGTGTGATATTTAATCAGTATGTCTCTTATCTTGGATATAATTATGCTTTTGTTCTTGATATTTTGAATTGCAATGATAGTAGATTTTGAGTCAGAACAGATGAGGTATTTACCTCGAATGTTTTTATGTTTATTAAGAGCTACGAAGATTGCTGCTGCTTCAGCAATAAAAATTTAAGTAGTTTCGTCTAAGATTCCAAGGTAGTCGGTTTTCAAGTTTTCGTTAATAACTGCTAGAGATGTACATTTGTCGGTTTTTGATCCGTCCGTATATATAATTTTCCAATTTTTGGTTTTGTAGTTATATGAAATTTCGTTGAAGAGCGATATATATATATGCAATTAGGTGTGCTTGTTTTCGGAAGTTTGCATAAACCTAGTATAAATGAGGTATCTTTTAACATCCAAGGCGGTTCTGTAGGAAAATATAGTTTATGTGGTTTAAGATTAATGTTGATGTCAGATGCCCTATTAGTAGCTAGCAGCACCGTGGACGGAAAGCGTAGTGTAGTCTTTGGTGTAATATTTGATAAAGATTTAATCAAATGCTGTTCTGTGGGAAATTTAAATTTAGTTATTAGTTTTGTAGTAAGTTCAACGAATCTATTTTCTAGCGTTGGTAGCCCGGATTCAGCCATTAAATTTTTTATGGGGGTTGTTTTAAATGCGCCTAGGGCGATTCTAATTGCGGAATTGTAAAATAGTTTTATTTTTTATAACTGCGATTTTGATGCTTTACCGTAGATAACAAGACCATATTCAAGCTTGGATATAGCTGTTGGGTGAGCATTACCTCTGTATGTAGCGAGACATTTAACAAGATTTAACCGTGTTTGCAGCGATTTCTTAAGTTGTTCTATATGAGAGTTCCATAAGAATCTGTTGTTGAAAGTTATGCCCAGAATCCTTAAATTATTAACACTTTCGATCGTGTTGCCATGTATCGTAAGGTTTACGCTATCGCATGAAGTCTTTTTACACAGGTGTAAACATTTACTTTTTGAGAAGGAGATCTTGGTCCCTGAGGAATTGCACCAATCATAAATGGAAATGAAAAGTTCGTCTATTTTGAGCTGGGTGGAAACATTTGGCTTATGCTTGCATAATATATATAAGTCGTCGGCATAAATGACATGTTTAAAGAATTTATTGTTAGATATGATTTTGTTGAGTTTGTCAGTTGCAATTTGAAAGAGCACCACGGATAGCGGCGAACCTTAAGGAATACCGTTTTGTAAAGGTTTTATATTTGAATATGCATTGTTGACTTTTACGCGGAATTTCCTATTAGATAGGAAAGCAAACACGAAATTTATAATTTTCTGACCAAAGTTCCAATATTTAAGTTGTGAAATTATAGTGTGTATGCCAACTCGATCAAATGCTTTTTCGAAGTCTATAGATAGGATGGAAAGGTGGTTTCTATGGGAAAGAGTAGTTGCGGCGATATGATCCAGATAAATGAGTGCATCAATAGTACCCTTTTGAGGTTTAAAAGCTGTTTGGTTTACACTTAAAAGTTTGTGTTTTTGGAGATACCAAGAAATCCTTGAGGCTATTATTTTTTCCAGAAGTTTGGATAGACATGGAATAAGTGAGATCGGACGGTAGTTATCAACAATTGTTGGATCCTTATACGGCTTTGCTATCGGAACGATTGTAGAGCATTTCCATTGTTGAGGAATAATACCGGCTTTAAAGATGTTATTAAAAATGGCAAGAATTTGGAGTTGGGTATGTTCCGGAAGATTTTTTACCATCGGATAGGATATTTTGTCAAATCCGGGCATTTTCCCTTTAAGGCTTTTTAATGTAGACTTCAGTTCAAAGAGGGTGATATTTTCTTCAATAAGTTTTGCAGAATTATTTAGTCTGTAATTAGTCTGAGTGCTTACATTATGTTTTTCCCGATTGAAGATTTCACTATAGTTATCGTCCATAGATTGTTGAGACCACGTGTGTGCAAAAGTGAATCATAAACTGGTCGGTTTTCTTGCATGATGTGGTGGGTTTGTTTTGATACAGGGCCACCATTGAGCTTACGGATATTGTTCCAAATTTTGTTCAGAGGTGTGTGAGGGTTTATTTCACTGGCAATTCTATTTCCTGGGGTCGGGTGTTCTTTGAAGAAGTAAAACAGCTTTTGTTTCGTTTCCCGTAATCTATTTAATTCGTTGGACCACCAGTAGGAGTATTTTTTATTTTTATAAAATTTGTGGTGGGGTATGGCAATATTAGCAGCAGCCATTAAGTTTTTTTTTGCAATTTGGCGACTTCCTTATTGATATTTGAAGACATATTATTAGGTGGAATACCGTTCAGGAAAGATTGGAATTTGTTCCAGTTTGCTTGATCGGTGTTAAATCGCGTACGGACTAGGTTAGTATTGCAAATGTTGGACGAAACTAAGTGTAGTTGAATGTGGATGGGATAGTGGTCACTACCGTTGAGTTGGGGGTCGACGCGCCAGGAAGCGAATGTTGCGATATCGGCTGAGATTAGGGAGAGGTCTACGTGAGTAAAAGTTAAATGTGTGGAGAGGTGTGTCGCTGAGCCATCATTCAGTAAAATCATATTGGAACGGGTTAAGATTTGTTCCACAATCCTACCTTTGGATAAGGTAATGGGAGAACCCCATAATGAGGAGTGTGCGTTAAAGTCGCCGATTATTAATGTGCGGTGATTACTGTCTGTTATAAGGGTTGTTAACTCTGATAACGGAAGTGGATTAGATGAATTCAGATAAACTGATACAACTTTGAGTTTGAAACCAATAAAGATATCGGCAGCAACAGAAAAGCAATTTGAAATATTATGAAAGTTGTGTTTAAACTTGTGTTTAATAAAAAGGGCGGTTCCACCTCGGCGATATTTGTCACCGACAGATGCACTAGAGTGGTATCCGTTTAGTTTTAAATTGTTGGAAATATGGTGAGTTTCTTGAAGCGCAATGATATCAGGTGTGTGTAGTTGAATTAAGATTTGGAGCTCATGTAGGTTGTTGTGGAACCCGTTGAGGTTCCACTGTAATATCTTTATGGACATGGATGTGTTTATGAAGAAGATTTGAGGGTTTTTAGTTAGTTTACTCATCCATTATGCTATCAAGAGAGTCAATTTCATTTCTTCTTGTTGTGATTCTTTTGGGTTTTAAGGCTATTTCTGTTAATTTAGTTTTTTCAGTAGTTTTAAGTGTATTTGCATTTGATTTTGAGGGGTTATCGTCGGGTATGTTTTTATTTTCAATATTAGTGTAGGGTGTGTTTGCGTATTTTGTTGTTGTGCTTAGTGTTTTTGTTGGTGTTTGAATTCTTTGTTGGCTTATAATTTTATCAATTTTAGATGAGAGTTTTAATAATGATTCTTTTGATGTACTTGGTTGTTGTGTATTTTCATTTGATTCTAGGTTTGACCTTGTTGTGTTATTTGTTAAAGTAATGTTGTTTGTTGTAGTTGGATTTGTTGTTTTATTTATTTTATTTTTTCTTTCTGTAATAGCAGTATGTAAATCTTCATTTGGTATTTCATATGATTGTATGGCTGTTGCTTGTGCAGCGGCTTCTTTGTATGAACAATTATTAACGGTTTTTATTTTTAGTATTTCTTGGCTTTGTTTTATTGTTGGGCATTTTTTGTTTGTAGCGCGGTGAGGATGATTACAGTTTATGCATTGAATTTTCGTACATGGTGTTGGATCATGTATCAAGGATGCGCATATGTCACAATTTTCGTTACCATTGCAGTATTTTTTTGTATGTCCAAGTTTAAAGCATTTTTTACATTGAATCGGGCTAGGAATGTATGGATCAATTTTACAGTTAAGGAAACCAATTTTTATTTCTTTGGGTAATTCGTAGAGGTTGAAGGGTAAGATGTGAAGTGGTGTGTTTATTACTTTGTTATCAACGAATTTGGTAATTTTATTGCAATCAACAACTCCTTGATCTTTTAGTCCTTCTGTAATTTCTTCTTCTTTAACAAATAACACTTTTTATAATATTTAAGGATGGATGATATGTGCATTCGATAGCACAGACACCGGGTAATGTAGTAGCCTTTAAAAAGCGGTTAGCTTGGGCTTCATTTTTAGTCAAAATGAGGAGGTTACCATCTCTAGTGAATGTTGTTTTCAGTGTTGGTTCGCTGCATATACCTTCAAGAGCCTTTGAGGCCAGGAAGATGTTGAAATGTTGAATTGGTTTTTCAGCTATTTGGCTTTTTAATGTGATAAATTTCGGACAATGGTTTTTGTTGGTTATTTGTTTATTTTTTATGGTTGGGAAATCAGTAGTGTTATTTATGTTGTACTGGGTATTATTTTTTTTTTTCTTTTAGGCGATAGGTCTAGTAGCGCATAATAATTCCCTACTGAGGAGGACTCCATTTTAAGGTGCACTTAACCGCAACCAGTAATGAATGAACTATACTTTAAGGCGAAAACTTATTGAGAGTACTGTAGATATTATTAGAAAATGGGTAATTAAGAAATGAGAGTTTGTATGAAAAGAGATGAAATACGCAACTGATAATAAAAAGCAACCGTCTTCTACGAGAACTTTTTATCGACCGGTAATAATAATAATAATAATGATAATAATAATAATGATAATAATAATAAGTAACCGTATAAATAAGTAAATATAGAATTGGCAACAAATTGGAATAGCATTATGGGTAACACACATAAAAATGTTTTATTTAGCTGAATCTAAATTATTTTTAACTTTTTAGTGCTTATTTTTTAAGTGGGTTTAATTTTTTTTTTTTTGAAGTTTTATTTTCTAATCTTCTTCTTTAGGTGACTTATTTAACTCACCTCGTACCATCTTCGAAAGCCTTAACACTTCTTCTTTTTTTCAAATAAATCAAAAAGTTGAAGGGAACAAATGTTTTACGGAGTATTATTTATTTATTAAAGTAAACAAAATAAAAATTTGAAAGTAATAATAACTTATTGTTAACAAATTGTATGTGTTGCTTGAAAACAAACACAAACAAATACAAAAATATTAATTTTCATTACGAGTATTAACGCAATGTTAATTCATGTAAGACAAATACGAGTATGTAATAGTATAAATATAGTGCAGATAGATTTTTTTTTGTTAAATTATTCCACTCACCAATCACATGTTTTACGATTTGCAAATTGTTCAATATTATGCAAATATTTTTTGTGTTTTTAAAATACATAAAAAATTCCCTAAAAAGATTTGTGAGGCGTTACGTGATTAACAAATGCTGTTTAATTTTAATTAACCAAAAATTTGTGTTATTTTTTTTTCGAGAGTACAAAGAAAAAGAAATATATTTATATAAATTATTTTTGTGTAATATATGTAATAAACAATTGTATTGTTATTAAGATTGAAGTAGAGATAACAAAGAAAAAAGTCTTCCCAATATTAATTAAACCTTTCTTTTTTAATGTTTCTTTTTTTATTTCATCTTATTTTAAAGAAGATACAGTCTTTGCGTTATCGCTACATTTAACTTTTCTTTTATTAACGTAACAGCTTGACTTTCAAGCCAACTCCCGCCTACATAACGAAATTTTTCTTTTTTTCTTTTTGTTTTTTTTTTTAATTCAAATGAATTGTTTCTGCCTTTTTTGCAAAATGTGAGTGGGTCATATGCAAAAATTTATAAACATTGTATGCGATGTATAATAAAATTATAACAGCAGACAGCAAATGAAGTAAAGTGAAATTGTTGTTATGTATGTGAAATTAGAGATGGTGAGGGGCAAATGAAATTCCTCCCACATTCACAGTCTTATTTTGAATGGCCCACCTTAATGCAAGCTCACTAAATTTTTATTAAATTCAGAAAATAGATTTTTTTTTGGTTCTAACTTATAGATTTGTATTAAAATATTTTAAAGTAGTGATTAAATAGAAAATTAAAGTGCAATAAGCTCGAGAATAGTAACTTATTCAAGTTAAGTTCCAGTAGCTTGGCAAACTAAAATTATTTACTTGTATTAGTTTTAAATTTAAACAAATGAGAATTATATTATACATTATTACTAGATACAATGCGTGCTGTAAAATATGGTAAACAAGTTTTTAAATGTTTACAGCTTTATGTAAAGAGCTTTTTTTGGCAACACTTTTTTAACTGGCATCCATTTTGTTAGCTGTATAGTGATTTATGTTTAGTTTGGTTTGCCATTTCAACATGAGTAGGCTGACGCCTGAAAAGCGCTTCTAAACGTTTTCGCATCACGTTTACTCTAAATGATAATACGCATCCACAGTAGACTTGCCATCTTTTGAAATTTCCAAAACGGGACACTACTAACAAAAAAAGAAAAAATTTTTGGAAAATTTTTGGAATTCAAACAAATTCGCTTATAATTTTTATTTACCAAAACCAAACAGAAAAGTAAGTATAAAAATAGTTAATCAGCTAAATTAAAAATTTTCCCGGGGAGTTTTTTCTCTTCCCTATCATTTATTCCCGGGGAATAATCCTCTTATTCTAAATAGTCGGGGAATAAGCAAATATGGGAGAGAGTAAAATCTGGATCAGCAGTTTATTGCTTACATATTTTTCTGCATTAACGCAAGAGTTCAGCCATAGAAATTGAATAAAAATTTTAGGTTTTCATTGCCAATAAGATTTTTTGTTAATATAAATATATTTTATGCTTAAATAAAAAATAATATAAATAAAAATAATATAATAAAAAATAAACAGCGTAACCATATATAAGCATGCGGAATAATTTTATGCTGAAAAAGTGGAGCTAAAACTGCCCAGGTGCAGATGCCATTGAATTAAATTTTCAATGCACACGGTCATTTCCAATGCATATTGTCAGAAGAAATTGTAAATTTTATAGTTTTTCTTATTGGTCTTGATATTAGAGAAAAACAAGTCTTCCATTTAACTTAAAGGAGGCGCGCAATTTTTAGTGTTTTAGTATTATTGCTAAAGGCAGAATTACATAGTTCATGTTTTTGAAGTTGATGTGCTCAAGGCTTGAATAAAAATTCCTAAAATAGAGGGAAATACAAAATTCTTGTGCTTTTTACAACATTTGTTAATTTGATTTTTAAATTTTTGCATTAGTTCCCTTCAAAATGTTTGGGGAGAAAACTTTAAAAAAAATTTCGCTCTCCCTCATATTTAGAGAACATAATTTTTTCCTGGGGAGTTTTATGAGTTTTTCTCCCTTTCCCTTATATTTAGAATACCTATTTTTTCCCGGGGAACTTTTGATTCATAATAGGAGGAATGGGAAAAAGGAAAAAACTCCTGGGGAATAGCTATTCATAATTGGGCTGTATGTGTTTTTTTTTTTAAATTTGCTCGTTTCTTTATCATTGAAACTCCTTAAAATTTTACTGAAAATTTTATTCATAATAGGAGGAATGGGAAAAAAGAAAAAACTCGTTTCTTTATCATTGAAAGTCCTTAAAATTTTACTAAAAAAATTATTGCAAGCTAATACTACAATAAGCACTCATATTAACGTCCGGCGTATTTCTTAGCCAACTTTAACCAATCTGGTTGAAACTTACAATGTCTTTTAGTTCTATTTTTTTCCTTTTCGTATGTTACTGCCGATTCATTTACATCTGCAAGTCTTTTCCTGTTAATTTTCCTATGCAAAGTTTTATAATTTTAATATTTTTGGTAATATTTTGGAAATAATACTTACTCAAATAATAAATATGTATGTAAATACCTCTGCAAGTAATCACGTTCTGTTAAAACTTTAATTGATTTGAAATAAGAACCTTACAAGAAATGAATGACTGAAACTAACACAAACAACATTTTTTTACAAACACATTTGCAACAATTTTACATTCAATTCAACAGTTATTATGGTTGCTCTACTCTAACATATATGCTAGAGTGGAACGTCTAATATACATATGTCAAAATTTTTAAAATATTGAATTTTACTGAAAATAATTTATAGTTCGTTCGGTTTGTAAAATTAAATTTATAAATTATAAAAGTGGTAAAAAGAATTATGGTGTTTGTGAAAAGGTAAGATAAAAACAATAATGAACAAAAGAAATTTTATACAGTTTAATTAAAAATATACATATGTACATATGTATGTATTCGTTTCTTTTTAAATGTTTAGATATTTGGAAAGATCAATATGCGTTGTGGGTTGAAGAAGGCGGTAGGTAGTACAAAATTCATTCTGTCTGTGAAAAGGTTATAAAAGTATTAAAAAGATAAGTAAAATAGTGAATAAAAGAAATTCGCAAAGTTTAATTTAATATGTATGTATATTTATTTTCAAAATTTTAGATATTTGTAAAGAGGAAGATGCGTTGGAGATAAAAAGGTGTGAACAGGGCTTGATACCGCTGAAGTTATTTGGTGTTTTTATTTTTATTATTATTTGTTTTAAATATGTTATATACTTGTGTAATTTAAAGTTATTTTTTATAATAAAAAAGCAAATAAAATAAAAATTATATTTGCTGTCAATATATCAATCATGAATGAATACTCAATTGTGGGGGATATATTATTCAATTATGAACAGTCAAACTTGAGTAAAAGCACTGGAGTGAACAGTTCAACTATATGTTATATTCATTGGTTAGAGAGAGATGCAACATCACACGTACACAAAAGTTTCCATCACATTTTTCATTTTGCCTTTAACAATGTGATAGAAACTTTGTTCTACGCATTGATGAATATATCCTGCATGACTTCCGATCAAATGAGCAGTCAATTGACTGGTAGTGTTCTTGTAGGGAAAGTAAAAAAATAATCAAAATAATCGAGTGTTGCAATTCAATTGAAATAATTTCGGTGTTTCTAATAAAAAATAAATTAGTAGTACGAAAATAGTTGCTAAAGATCTCGTTTTTTTGTGACAATTAGTGAAAAAGTTAGTTCAATTACAATACTTTTCTATAATATAACGAAGAAAAAGTTAGTTCCTTTCCTCAAAACGGGACAAATGGCGTCCCGTTCGGAGTATGACCGGGACACGGGACATTCCACTCTAAAACTGGTCTGTCCAGACGAAAACTGGACGGTTGGAAAGTCTAATCCACAGAGAAGTCGTACAGTGCGTACAGAAGAAGTCATTGCTGTTGTAGAGCTTAGCGTAGAGGAAGATCCGAATCAGTCTATCCGCCATAATTACTAACTTCTTCGTTCATCTATCATGATGTGCAGGAGCTGTGGTTTCAACAAGACGGCGCAACATGTCACACACAGGGCTGCCAGATATGGCGATTTCTCGCAAAACGTGGCGATTTTTCAACTTGTTTGGCGTCCAAATTTTTGGTTTGGCGATATGGCAAATTTTCTGGCAATAAATAAATTTTGTTGGCGATTATTATGGCTATTTTTTTAACGAAATTTAACTTCAAACTTTTTTTTTCAGGAAAATTAGTTTGTTGATTTGATTTTGATGATTTTTTTAAATTAATTATAGTCATGAAAGCGTTTTGAATTTGGATGAGAAAAATTTACAAGAAGATTTTCTGATAAATTTTGATACTCATTTTATAAAAATTTATATTAAAAAAAGTTTTATGTAAAAACAAATTTATTATCAAATATATACTAAGAAAAACTACATAAAACTGATTTTTGGCGACTTTTGGCGATTTTTAAAATCAATTTGGCGAAATTGGTCGGAAAAAATCTGACAACCCTGGTCACACAGCTCATGCCACAATTGATTTATTGAAGTAAACGATATGTACAAATTAAATAAAAACTTGTGCTAAAAATATTTTTCTTAAACATCATCATTCTATTTTTAACCTCCGACTAAAAAAAGGGGTGTTATAAGTTTGTAGTGTGTGTCTGTATCTGTGTTTTTGTGCATCTATGTGTCTGTCCGTCTCCACGTACAGCCCAAACGGCTGGACCGATTTTCATTTAGTTTTTTCTGTTTGAAAGATGACTTGATCGAGAGGGTTCTTAGCTATGTTTGAAGAAAGTCGGTCTAGCCGTTTAGAAGATATAACATCTTTTCTGAAAAAAGTCGGGGGGTTTTTAAAATTTTTAATTTTTTTTATTACATACATACATGCATGTGCATATTTCCCATCAAAATTAAAATAATTTATGTCTGGATTATGGATTTCAACCGAACTTTAGTTGAGTTGTCAAAATTGTATTACGTATGGCAACTGGCAACAAACAGTTGTAAATTTTTATTTGTTGCATAATCTCAGGCAACTGGATACATAATATTAATCTTAATTTCGGCTGCGTTGCCAGTTGACAAGGCAACTGCAGTTCGGTTGCCATCCATAATAGAACCATTAATAAACGTTTTAAATACCCATTTATAGTTTTTTTTTTAATATGTTGAAATATGTAAATTAATATATTTTATAATTATAATGTGGCATCGTTAAAATTCAGAAATGATCTTTAAGAGGAAAGCATATTAATTAAAATGTGCAATGAATCAGCTCTATGCTAACGACTTGCTAGTTGGCAGCTCTTTGTGTGTAGTGTATAAGCTATTGCAAATTTTTTTTATACACAAAGGCGTTAGAATTAATTGATACTCGTATAACTTAAGAAATCGACAATGTGATGTATCGAGCCATAATCGTCAAAAAAAGCTTAACCCATACATTTTTGGGAACTTAATTTTTTTTCGATTATTTACAATGGCAAACAATCGATTGTGTCAAAAAATTAAGTTCATAGATTATGTCGCTTAAGTTTTCTTTGCGATTATGGCACGATATGTATTGATGTTTTACCTGCGTACTATGAAGTATCAGACCAATCTCATTACGCAGCAGAATATGCGATTTGAGAACCTCCCAATTACTCTAGGATATTTAAAAGATTTTCAATTAAATTCGCAACACAGATATAAGAAACTTGTTTTTCAATGAAAATTCAAGTGACTGAGGAAACACCATCTACTCACGATCATGCGTGATTGTCAAACAAATACACGCACATCTCTCGTGTGAATTAAACATATTTAACTTGTATTTGAGATATTTTTCTTTGATTATGGAAAATGTGGAAAAATGATTTTCTCAACATCATTAATGATTGCAGCGGCATAAATTATATGTTTATAGAAGATATTACAATAATTAAAGTATGTAGCTGCATACACTTTTACATATGTATGTAGATACTATTTAATTTTTAAAATCACATTCTGTGATAAAATGTTAAGATAACTTTCTTTTTCCATTGTTCTTTTTAAGCAAATTTTTTTTCTGTGTCTGTGCAGCTACTGACAATTTTTTGATCAAATGAAAGGACCGATAATAATAATGTACAAAGATAGCGACAATTATGATCAAAGGCAAAATTTGCGGGCGAAGATCTTTTGTTTTCAAAAATGAAACTTTTAATTTACTATCATTTTATTTATGATTTGAAGAAAAACGTTAGATGACTAAATGTATGCACAGACATACATACATACATATGTATGTATATAAGAACAAACATTTATTTGTTGTACTCGTATTACTGCCTTTTTATTAAATCAATTCTTGACCCAATTTCATTACATATCCGTTGCTAAAATCTTAAAATCGCAGTTTAAGTAAAAAAAACGTAAGTTATAATAGCAGTCAGTCATATATAATCTCTTTGTAAAATCTTGGGAACTTTTCGTGTGAATTAATTAATTACATATACATACATATCAGAAGCATTAAGAGTAGAGTTTGGAATTTTGCGGCTTTTTAGACTACACATAAAGATATGCATATAAAATAAATTTTGATTTAAAAAACGTTTAGCAAACAAATTTTCGTACAAAATTTGCTCTGTATTTAAAATAAGGCCATCATAAGGGCCTAATTTTGTAATAGTACGTTTCCCCATAAGTGTTTTGGAGCAGAAAACTTATAGTACGTTTCCACTATGAGCAAAACAAGTTGTTTTTCTCAAAACTCTTCGAAGTGTTTCCATTATGCATTTTTGTGTTTTGGGTATACGAATTTTCGAAATTATTTTGATTTTATTATCAAGGCCACAAATCTTATTACATATTTCGATTAGTAAATTTTTAACTCATTTGCATATAAACAACATGTAAATACAACTGATGAGATTATGAAAATTGCTTAAAAAATTTAATATTCTGTATTAGTGCCATCTTTTATCAGCATATTGCGACTTTTTTTTCGAAGTTTCAGCTAGCAACGCAGTGTTGCACTAACAAATTTGTTCATGTTTTGGAGGAAAACAACTTATTTGTGTTTTGCTGATGTAAAAAATGTATGGGAAAACACGTAGCAAAACATTGGTTTTTGAGCAAAACAAGTTTTCTGCTCCAAAACACGTATATGGAAACGTACTATTATTTCGCTCATGCTCATATCAGCAAAACACCTCAAATAAGTTGTTTTCCTCCAAAATATGACAGAACTTGTCAATGCAACACTGTGTTGCTGGCTGAAACTTCCAAAAAAGCCGCAATATTCTAATAAAAAATGGCACTAATACAGAATATTAAATTTTTTAAGCTATTGCGCAAACCACATCAGTTGTATTTATATGTTGTTTATATGTAAATGAGTAAAAAATTTACTAATCTAAATAATAAGGTTTGCGTCCTTGATAATAAAATCAAATTGATTTCGAAAATTCGTATAACCAAAACACACAAAAGCATAATGGAAACACTTCGAAGTGTTCTGAGAAAAACAACTAGTTTTGCTCATAGTGGAAATGTACTTTTTCCATATAAAATGTGTCAACGCTTGGCGTTGGGTTTAAAAAATTAGGCCCTTAATATTCCCGTTTTGTGGGAATTTAGCAAAATCATTCCCGAAAAAATGTCTATGCACATGTCGGTTTCCCAAACCCTAGTTTGCAACTATCATGTCCATATACATACATACATACATACATATTATAATAGCATACATATGTAAATATTTACAAACTCACTGCTTAATAATCAGTTGGCTAATTCTTTGAATAATTTTAGCTAATTAAATAATGAATTAATCCCACATGTTTGCTGCCTCGGTTGTTTTTTTTTTTTTTTGGTAATAAATATTTAATTTTGAAGACCTTTAGCATGTTTTTTATGAAATTTAAATTGAAGAAATGATTTTTTAAAACGAGAAATTTTCAAAAACGTGTAAATGTCTTTACTGTGTTCTACAAGTTAATCGATTTGGTGACATTCGAAATTGAGTTCGAATAAAATTTTTGAACGTTAAAGTCAGCTGTTAATAAAAGAAATCACATTTATTAAAAAAAAATCGCATTTAAAATGCCCGACTTTAAATCTTTGGCAGAAAAAGTGTTTTTATTCATACGAACAATTTTTCTTTATACTTGAAATAAAACTGTAAACAAACGTTAGACTGTTTTTAAAACCACTTTTTAGGGTTCCGTACACCAAAGGTGAAAAGGAATCCTATTGTTTTAATAATTCTAGGGATTGCAAAAACAATTTAGAATAGCCTTTCTACGACCATGCCTACAATCAGTGCAAAAATACCCAAAAAAAAATATGGCCAAAACATTATCAAACATTTGTATGTATTTACGTTTGTTTGAAATAAAATTTTGTTTCACTAAATATTTTTTACTGTTTCACTAAAATATTAGACATTGTATTTAACAATATGAAGCCATTAATATGCAAATGCGCGTTGAAAAGTACTCGTTTTTAAATCTTACAACCAAGGATGGATTATCTTTTAAAAATCAAGTTAGGAATTGCAAAACAAATACAGTAGTTTCCGTTGATTTTAACTACGGTTAAATGATTTCCCCACTTATTTAATTTAAAAACCATTTAATTGCGCTAATGAATCAGCTAAGAGAGTATCGCATGTGCAAAAAAATTCAATAATTTTCAATAATTTTCATTTCTAATATGAATGAGAATGGAAAAAATCGGCCCTAATTAACACGTTATTAATTACTTTAATTAAATAAAATTCGCAATCCTACACTAGAAGGTAATATTTAATTTAATTTCGAAATCGTTTATAACTTTTTAATTAAAAGACATTGAATTAAAAATAAATTTAAAATTAAATACAAATTTCAACTACTTTTTTAATGTATGTCTTTAAATTATTTATTTTTTTTTAATTTTTCGAATATTTTTTACTACCCTGTTATTGCAATTGGCAAATTATGCATTGAGGCGCAGATACCCAGCAAACATTTCTTGAAGAATTTGATCAGCATTTTATAAGGAACACTGCACAAGTTATAATTTTTGTTTTATGACACACATTGTTAATTAAAAAAATATAAAATAGATTTCCGCAGGTTACCTAAATAAAAAATACATAAAGACATAAAGCTTGCAAAAAAAAATTGTTTAATTGTACATATAAAAAGAGTTCGAAAAATTAGATACAAAAATTTTTCGTTATAGTCGTATGTTTTTTTTAGGCTAGTATTCACTATCCTACATAATTGTTATACTTTTGAACAAAATACAAGCGTGATTGAGAGAATTGTTATTGTGTTTTCAAAATCGTTAAAAAAATGTATCATAATGTGTATGTATTAGTGATGCACGAATATTCGTATTCGTATTCGAATTGCCGAATATTCGGCCATTTTTAAATATCCGTATTCGCCTTCGTCAAATTCAGGCGAATACGAATACGGATAATTTCCAAAAAAAATTAAACATAAATATTAAACATTATAATAATTTATTCGACCTTTTTTATTAATTATATATAAATTTTATTAAAGCTATAGGTCTTTTTGTTCAATTTAATTTCCTGAAGAAGCTACACAAAGTTGAAGCGAAATATCGGATAAATTAAATAAAATTGTAAATTTATTACAAAAATACCTATAGCTTTAATAAAATTTATATATAATTAATAAAATAAATAAATAAATAAAATTGTAAATTTATTACAAAAAGACCTAGAGCTTTAATAAAATTTATATATAATTAATAAAAACGGTTGTTCAATTTAATTTCCTGAAGAAGCTACACAAAGTTGAAGCGAAATATCGGATAAATTAAATAAAATTGTAAATTTATTACAAACAGACCTATAGCTTTAATAAAATTTATATATAATAAATCCTAAACGAAATTTAAATAAATTGATAAAAATATTAGTTTGCACGAATCCATTAAATTTTTTTATAGAAATTTGTGCTTTTTATCATTCTAAAATATTATTTACTGACAATCATTAAAATTTTGGGTAGTTTTTATTAACTTTAAAGTACGCGACCAGGAGTATGAAATTCTTTTTCATAATTTTTTTTTTAATATTTCATATTGCAGGAGTAAATAGAGCTCTAATTTAAGTCTATAAATTTCACATTAAATATTCGTATGCGTATGCGAATATCAAAAATTGACATTCGTTACATCACTGGTATGTATGTATGTATTTATTTATTTAGCAAATTTGCTATTTAAAAAATAAATAATAATTAAGCTAACAATTAATAATTTTTACAATTTGTAAACGCAATTAAAAAATGTCTGTAGGATAGTGGATACCTCTTTTTAAACAGAATGAGCTGAATGAAATTTCTGATGACATCTAATTAAACTGAAAGACTACTCTGATAAGAATTTAACCAGTCTGATATTAGTCCGATATTTCGGAAAATGTATGTCTTGAATATTCTGCTCAATAACTAAGGGAATTTTAGACAATTTTGTTGGTTGTTTAGTAAGTGTAAGTTTCAACGTTTTCTGGCATCAGAAAGAAATGTTCACTGGGTAAATACATACACACATATATACATATAAACGAGCACGTAAGTACTTATTTCGTAAGTATTATTTGCGCTATGTCTCACGCAACCACAAAACACAGCTTTCATATTGTTTGGTGAGACTTAATTACAGACTGATTTAAGTATAGTGCGACGGTTTGGTTTCAGTTACAAACATTTCACAATAAAATGTTGGACTGATCTGCCTAAACGTCTGTTATTTTTAACACCAATTTTTACTAAATAAAAATTAATGTACATACACATATAATTCATACCTTGAATTCAGTTTTGTGTTTAATTATTCAAATGTTTATTTTAGGTAAAAACCAAAAGTTGTTTATGAAAAATTTATTCTTTTTTATAATTAATTATTTATTTCTCTCGTTCTTTTTTTTTAATAAAAAATTTATTTAAAAACTTGTTCAAGACCAAAAAATCTCGTCACTTATAATTTTCAAGTTTTATACTTTTTATCAACAGATAATTAAAGTAATTGAATGTTTTTTTTAATTTGAAAGAAATTTTTCAAAGATATTAAAAACACAGTTAATATGTATAATAAATTTAAAAAAAAATAACAAATTTATATATTTGCAACACACTTCAGCAAGAAACAAAATGCAACTGAAAGTTTGCCACAATCGTTTTTAGCGCTCAAGCGATTCATTACAAACAAACAAACAAACAAAACGAATAAAACATTCATTAATGTTGAAAAACAACAACAAAATGCAACAAATCAAGAAGTAGAAACTTTATAGACAGAAAAACATCGTGTAGAAAAATTAACGTATAATTTTTTAACGTTTAACTAAATAAAAACCATCAAAAATCCAAAAACAGCAACTAAACTCATTCAAAATGTGACTTTTGGCAATTATAAAAAATATACGTACATACACAGATTCATGAAACGAATATTATACAAAAGTAGATAAAAACATAAACAAGAATAGGAAAAATAGCGTATATAATATTTAGTATGGGTATTAACCCTTTGATGACCTTTTACACACCAAGTGCAATTTTGATTTCGCTGGCGGAAACACTGAGTTTTTAATGGCTTATAGCCAATTTTATGATTTTGTTTCGGTTTCGGTTTTTCAAATTTGACCAAATTCTGTAAAATGGCTCTAGAGATATCGTTGTCGAAGATTTGGGGAAAAAATTGTTTGTATTTTATTGATCCGTAAAAACTGGCTCGAATTTTGCGGTATGGCCTGCGAGGTCAACTGATTCTCATATTTTTCTTTTTCTTTCTTAACTCGCTTTGGGTCTTGTTTGTTCGCTGGGAATTTTGTACTCAATTTTAAACTACCTTTTTGGTGAGATGGGGGATGGGACTCTTCTCAGAGGTGGAACGTTACGGATTTCCACTCTTTGTTGAATTATCCAAGCAGCTAACTACTTCCGGTCGCCCAGGCAATGACTTTAAGGCAACCGCTTTAAAGCTAGCTAGAGTTAGAAGGCGCTACAACCATATATCCTGAGTGTCTGAGATGTCTCAGGAAAGTAGGCGATAAACCGCTGAAGCGTGGTTGCATTGTGAGATTGGACGTGAAGATATCAGCCCTATCACCAATCTAGGGGACGAGGACTAGCAACCCAGGCCCCCCGAAATTCCAAATTTACCAACGAATCGCTAGTTAAAGGAACTTGAAATTTTAATTATAAATCACATTCTGCGGAAAAACAAAATTAGGGCAATTATGAATAAAATTCCGCGAGAAATTTTTGCCGGGGAACAATTCCAACTAATATCAAGTAATAGGGAAATCAAAAATTCTAATTGGAAAAGGGAGAAATTTCTCGCGGAATTTTATTCATAATTGCCTTGAATAAGATCGCGGTCACATGCATTGAAATTTAAATTTAAATTCCAAGTATGCGTACCTAACCGATTTCTACGAGACATTGCATGCTTATTCTGGTCTAGAAAAGAATGTAGAAAGGACACAATCTCGGGGCAAGAAAATTAAATGAAATTAAAATTAATTAATTAAAATTAATTTCATAGCCAAGTGATTAGTACGAAATTTGCACTCATACATATTTACCTCTTGCAATAATATAAGTAATTTCTCAGCAATAAAAGGCTTACAATTATTTATAATGGAGTCGAAAAGATGACATAGTATGTATCTGTAGCAATAACGATAGAGTGCTAAGTCATATTTTACAGTTTTTCAGGAGAGCACTTTTAAGCTTTCAAGTCGATTTTCAGAAATTTATTTCTTCTTGAGTTAGATTTTAAAATTCTCAGTTAACATTTATTTTTTAAAGCAAACAATGATCTACATCACTATAAGCAATACATTTAACTTGAAATACGCCAAAGTATAACCTTAATTAAGCTATTATTGCAAATGAAATTAGAAGTCTAAAAAAGATAATTCGCAAGTCATACTGCTATAACTTCCTGAAAAATTACACAAATTAATTGAGATTTTGAGCAGGGGTACTTTCAAATATGCAAATTACGCTGGTATCATTAACTCGAAATCAGCTTATCTCGACTCAAGCATTTTTTCCTTTTTTCACAGATATATTGTTAAAAAATGTAGTATTGCTTATTTTATTAAGCAAGTGACCTGAATAGTAAGTATTAGTTTCTACTTGTTAGTTCATTCGAAATGTGCTGCATAATTTGTTCTGCATTATTAACTCAAAAAGCACATTTTTTGAGTTATGACACTATTAAAGTAAATAAGAGTTATTTATGTCTAGATTTTCTCGATATTGGAAGCTGAAGCAGTGCCCCAATATCGAGAAAATCCAACGAAAGCAAAACAAAATTTTACGGTTAATAACATCGGCTCCATGGTACATAAAAATTCAAATATACATCGTGATTTAAATATGCCACTAGTTACTGAAGAAATTGCAAAATACGCAGGCAAATATTTAACAAAACTCGAGTCACATCCTAATCCGCTGGCTCGTAATATTTTGAACTTTACTGGACACATCCGCCTTAAAAAGAGGGACACAAGGGCTCTTATACTTAACACTCCAGATGGGACTGCTTGATAATATATTTATTTTTCCTTTTTGATTATTACCTAGGAGGCCTGGAGAAGCAACTTATATCAAAATAGTTGTCAAAAATGCATCCGAGATTCATTCTACACCCTTTTTCATATAAAGCTCTCTTTTATAGCGCTGAAATTAGCAAACAGAAAAAGTTGCGTGCAACAAAATTCATGAAATTTCATGAAAAAATGCTTAATGTAAATCAGGTATATCACTACTTATGTATTATTTATAACTATCACTAAGTTTATGTCCGACTCTGGTCGGGCCTAATAATTTTTTTTTATAGATTTAAGATTTGAATACTTATTGTTAGTTCACATATGAAGATACAATAAATAAATACATGTATTAAAAAAAAATTATGTCTAAGTATCTATGTATGTATGTGCTCAACTTACATACATATGTATGTATATGCAAAGGTTATACAATCGTTATTGAATTTTCATTAATAAGTCCCTATTTACACTATGCAAGTCTTATTGCTAAGCTGATTAGTTTATTAGGAGAGAGAGAGACGGGTGGAAAAGAAACGTTGCTGTTCCGCTCGTCTCTCTCTCCCTGAAACTAATCAGCTTAGCAATAAGACTTGCACAGTGTGGTTTGGGACTAAATATAAAATGTCGTACGTTTCGTAGTAAACGCTTCTATGGAAATTATCAACAACATTTTTACAACTATTGTACAGCTTGACGACCTACCGCACTTACAATAGGTTGTGAATTGAACAATTATTTATTAAACTCAAATTACTGTTATTTTGTGAGAAAAATATGAATCATATTTGGCCTTAAAGGATTGATTCTTAATTTATAAATAAAAAAAAAAAGGATGAACAATTTTCTTATTTTATTAAGCAAGTGGCATGAATAGTAAATACTACTTAGTTCGTTAGAAATATGCTACATAATTTGTTCTGCATTATTAATCCAAAAAACGTATTTTCTGAGTTATGACACTATTAAAGTAAATAAGAGTTATTTCTGTTTTAAGTATCTATGTAAGTATGCGATCAACTTATATGCAAACGTTTTACCTTCACTTAAAGTCTTTTATTTGCAATTGTTTTTGAATGTTTGTTTTCGAAACAACACACATACCTTACGCTTTGTAACCGCAAAATGTACTTTTCAATAATGTTACAAGTTAAAACAAACTAAAGCAAAACGTGAATCTACTCCTCCTACTTCTAGTTAAAAGTAATCAACAATAAAATCGTCTGCATTACAATAAGAAAATAAAAAAAAAAACAAAACAATTATAAAGAGCTGCATTGTAAAAGGGTATCCCAAATAAATAATTAAGGTACCAGTACCACATTTATTACTGCTCTCGATTGATTTTTATATCTAAAAGTGAAATAACGTATCAAATATAAGATTTTTACTTTTTATCTCAGCTAAGTTGAACATAGAACCTATTCTGATACACAACCCAGTGAAAAAAAATTTGAAGTAATTATTCAGGAAGTACTTTATCTCAACTTCCAAAGTATCAATAAGTGTGTAATTTTGACTTTTCACTAATCGATTACTAACAACATACACACAATTTATTAAGAAGTTATTCCACTTATTCAAAATTGGAGACTATCAGGGCTATCATGAATAAAATTCCGCGTGAAATTTCTCCCTTTCCAATTAGAATTTTTTGTTTTCCCTATGTATGTGTAGTTTTTGTCAATAATTACGATATGTATTGATTTTTTTAGGAAACTGAAATCATTGTCACGAAGTATTATATTTTTATTTATAAAAAATACATATGTGACCTTCTCTGAGAAAAGGGACATAGTGTGTGAAAGTGAAGTTTTGAGAAAAACGCATTTAAAGTTTCATAACGCATTATCACTTTGAACACACCTTCAGTTGGGAGATGCGATTTGGTATGGTTAAATTTTTATCAGAAATCTAACTTATTTCATCTTATTCTACACCCTTTTAGGTACCAGAATCCACTCTTAAGTCCAAACACACTAAGTCCCTTTTTTCGGAGAAGTTCACATATATTGATTTAAAAAAAAAATTAGGAAAAGAAAAAAGAACATACAAAAAATCAGATTTACTTAACATCATGAGCACTGAGTATGGATCGAAAAAAGAGAACGTCTTACAATGACAACCACCCTTTGTAAAAATCTTTAGAAATTATCCAAATTTGCACTACTTTTGGATCACAACTTCAGAATCTTATTGACTTCATTTGAAGCTTTTTCTTTACTGGGCATATTTTAACTACCAAAATCTTAGAATTATATACATACGTAGCTACTAAAAGCAAAAGAGAACTCAGACAAGTTTAAAGACAGGATTGCAGCATTGATTATACGTTAGAGTTAAACTTTAGTCTAAAGGCTCAGTTAAGGCTCAGTTAGCGGACTGTAATATAATGTAACTGTAACGTAGAAAACAGCTGATCGATATTTTTATATGAAAAGTAGGTTACGTTACATTACATCTGTATAACCATTTTCATTACTTTTCACATAACAATATCGATCAGCTGTTTCCTACTGTTGCAGTTACTTTACATTACAGTCGGCTAACTGAGCCTTAACAGATACGAAAGAACCACCGAATTCCATTGGATAAATTTCAAGGTTATTGTGATAATGTACACACATGTATGTATGTATGTATGTATGTATATATGAGGTACATAATTACATACTTTAACCATAGTACCGAAAGAAATTTTGAAGTACTCACCATTGATGAAATATCAAGATTTTATTCCTATGGTGCATATAAATACATATGTATATTAAATTTTAATTACATGTGAAACTTTTTATATATTATTTACTTATGTATATGTAGATATGTATTACTTTTTGATAATCTATGTAAATATGCACGCACGTCTCAAACACAAACTATAACGGTAAGTCTGTTGCACAAAAACAATTAGCACATGCAATTAACTACGTCAAATATTTAAAACTTTCACTTTTAATTCTTCCAACACGACATTGAATGTTTTTTTAATAGGCTCGCTTTATTTAAATTTCTTTTCAAAATTTATTAAAGAATTTTTTCTGACTTGCCACTAAAATTTTGCATTTGAGAAGAGTGGAAGAAACAAACGATATGTTAGCAAATATTTCGACAGAGTTGCACAAAAGTTACTATTAGTGTTTTTCACTAGAACTGTGATGCCACAGCATAATATACCATATATATATAGGCGCTCTTTCATTGTAAAAATATCGTCAAAACAAAAATATACTGTAAAAAATTTAAAACCAGTATTACCACATAAAATACTGGGCTTAAACTTTTCAAAGCAACGTTATAACAGGTGGTCCCTACCGTAGTCTAATAATAATTAATATTCTGTGGTCCCAACTACACAGGTGCCTCTACTCATTGCTGGAAGTTTAAATTAAAGTAATCACCCACCAAATAGTTTAAAGATATCTACTTAATTGGTTCAGAAGTAACCAAAGTAGACCTTATATAATTATCAAAAAATATTCAAC
The DNA here is from genome assembly GCA_949987645.1 of Tachina grossa. Classification (NCBI taxonomy): domain Eukaryota; kingdom Metazoa; phylum Arthropoda; class Insecta; order Diptera; family Tachinidae; genus Tachina; species Tachina grossa. The sequence goes on from OX465275.1 coordinate 20,356,798, forward strand.
AAAAACAGTTATGTGTTAAAATAAAAAATTAATTTTTTTATTAGAAATGCTCTTGAAACTGAACAAAAAAATGAGTTATGTGTAGTTTTTGAGGCAATTTCGCTATATCTACCAAATCTAGAATAATTTAAATAAAAGTAATTTTACGAAATACTTATATAAATGCTATATATTTTTTAATATAGCGTTGCAGTTGGCAATAATATTGAAGGGTTTCAAAATAAAACAGTTTTGTTTGCTCTCCTGAAATCTTATACAATGTTCACACTTATGTTTTTAAACTTGTTTAACGCTTCATTCGTGCTTAAGAGCTTAAACACGATGATTTTGAGATGTTTTACTACACATTGACTTGTTTTATTAAACATCTCAAATGAAGTGTTTAAGATTAAAACACTTCCTTGAACACCCAAATGAAGTATGTTCAGTCCGTTTTTTGATAGCTCTGGCAACTTTGTGGTGTTATTAAATGGCGTCACGTCAAAAATTATTTGTTAAACAAGTAATTATTTAAAAAATACTCAAAGACTTACAACATTTGTTGTTTGAAAATAATAAACCAATAAAAAAGCATACTTGTTCGCAATTTTTTACAAATACAATAATTTATTGACAAAACGTCAACCTTAAATATCTCAAATGTAATGTGAACGGTTGTGCTTAGTTTTTTTAAAGCACTTGCCTTAAACACGTTTAAGACCATAAGTGTGAACATGGTATTAGTAAAAAACACATAGCTGATTTTGTCGGAGCAACGTCGATACACAAAACACATACACATATAATTGTATTAATGACATGATTTTAATTTAATACTCGTGAATAAATATGAAATAAATATATGGGAAAGTAAACTATTGTGTTGACTATTAATACCCCGAAAGTAGTCTGCTCATAGCGATATTAAGTACGGCAGCCCTTAACAATAACTGCGCAACTGGCAACCTTATGCTGATTTGTTTCAATTCCACCTGTACTTACCAAAGCTTCTGGCAGCACAAATTAAAATATTAAATATGACTAATTAAAATAGTAACGAAGTTTATTTTATAATATAATTGAAATACATGTATAAGATTAAATTTGAAATGAATAAATAGATATTGTTAATTTTTGATAAAAGGGATCTTTGAAAATAGTAAGATTATTAAAATAAAAGAAATAAATAAATTATAAAATAAAATAATAAACTTGTTTCAGTGTAAAATATGCATACGTATTTAAGTACATACATATGTACATATGTATGTATACATATATGCACATATGTGCATAAATCCTAATAATGGGATACATAAACTTAGTTATTTTAAATTTTTGGTAGGTATGTACATAAATATTTCTAAGCAAAAGTGTTGAAAATCGATTGCCATTTCTGAAAAATATACATAAGAAGTTTAAATAATTTTTTAAATTGTTTTACTACGAGTATTATTTATAATCGAGAGCTATAAAATAATAATTTCAGGACTAAATTGACTAAAAAATTATACAATCCTTTTCAGTTGTTTACTGAGATATTTTTGAATTTCTGAATAAAATTAAAATAATTTTAACTATAATATTTTTACAATTTTTTTTAAATCTATTTCATCTGTAAGTTAAAAAGTTTTGCTACAGTTAAATAAAAAAAAAACTATTCTGATTGTAAGGGTTTTCAGATTGTTTAGAAAATCAAACACAAGGTATGTAATGCCTTTAACCTCCAATTCAGAAGAACATTACGAAAAAAACGCGGCAAAACAAATGATCACTAGTTTGTGCCACGGTCGACAATCATAAACACTAAACCAAGAATAGAAAGATCAAAACAAAATAATATTATTAGTTTCATTTACGCAAGAAACAGATTTCAAAGAAAAAAACTAGTTTTTTAATTTTGTTGCTTTACTTTATTATCTATAGTTCTTTAGATTCGCCAGTTAAGTAGAGAAACTTGTTTCTTTAAATGTGGTGAATTTTGAATGTTATTGCTGCTTAACTTCATACAAAATGCTCAATTGTTTCGAAAAAGCTTTAGTTTGTTTCTCTGTCTTAAAAATATTGCCATCTGTAGCTTTAATTTAATTAAATAAATTAGACACATTATAATATTTGTGGGCGAAAGAGAACTCAAACACGCTACATTTGAGATCAGCACTTTAATAGGCTAATTGATTGCTGATGATTGTTAAATGTGACCTTAATTATGAAAGTGGTCTAAGTCATATGTATATGTATGTATATCATTCGTTGAGATGTTTAGAAGATTACATTTGAACAAATAAGAAAATATTTTTATATTATGCAACGTTTTAATTTAGAGTTGTACTAGTCTCGATTAATATAAATTTATTTAATATTTATTATATATTTATTAAAGTTTTTTTTTATTAAGGGCACAACTATTGATAAGGTAGGTAGATAGATATTTTTTGTACTTTATATTCAGTATAAAACAAAACGAAAAATTATTGCATCTAGATATTCCTTCAATAAAATTTTATTCCTATCTGTTTCTGATTAATAGCCAATAGATATACATATATATGTACATATGTATATATATACATATACACACACACATATATATATATATATATATATATATATATATATATATATATATATATATATATATATATATACATATATATATAGATATACAATACAATATTCACTTTGTTAGAAGTTTTTCTCATTATAAATTTCATTGCTGAGAATTGACTTAAAAATTTGATTTGATTTGAATTTTTTTTTGTGAAAGGGCATATTGTATTAAAGTAATTAAGCCGTATATGTATGTACGTATAAATGTATGTACATATGCACATAGGTATATAATAAATAAAAGCTTCTTCTTCAATTTAATTTAAGTTAGCACAATCTCTATTTTGTATTAATAACGTCCGTTATGTACGTATAGCGTGTTTCAAACTTTGTAGATATGCTCTGTATAAATAATAGACTCAAATATAATTGTACATATGTATGCATGTATGTATGTATGTCTGTATGTTTGTATGTGTACGACAGCATTGAGGTAAATGCATACATACATATAACACCATAATGATAATATTAATAATATTTTCTCAAAACAATTCCAAAATAGCTTTCATTTTCTAACATCAAGTTGAACTTTTTTAATTAAAAAAAAAGCGAAAATTGTTTCAGTCGTTCAAAAACAGTTTAACGGAAAACATCTTTGCGGGATTTGAAAATTTTAGTACGTTTTCAAATAATTTGAGTTCATAATCTAAAAATACAGTATATTCATTTAAATACATATATATTTTTTTAATTTTTAAGCAATAAAAACGAAAACAAAATGCATACAAATATTTTGGCATTAATTGGGTTCTTCGCCCTGTGTCTAGTGAACGATGGTAAGTGTGAACGTCATTCGGAGACAAAAAAAAAAAAAAAATGTGGAATTTTTATATTTTATATAACATATGTATGTACATACAGTATTTAATAATACACCATAAATTTATTGCGTTGTTTGTAAATAGTAAAAATAAGCGTTAAATTTGTAAAGAATCTGACGAAGTTAGAAAAACCTGTAAACCTGTAAAAAAAGTCTATTCAAATTCGAATACATAGCACATGTCTACATACCCTGCAGAAAGTGCGAATAGTGAAATTGTGGTGATTTACTAGTGACGTTGTCAGTAGCACTACTGACCAGGTGTACCCCAGCCAATGGTATCATCTATTGACATTTAACATTAGCTTGTCATTGAAAATCCACCACTAGACTATAGCACTACTGACTTAGTTAGTAGTTCTTTCGGGACCACATGGAGACATTGGCACCAAAGATTCACTAGTAAATTTTAGGGGCTCTAGTCTACAATATCGATATATAATCTCTCGTTGTCAATAGTAAACTTATAGTGATTTTCTAGTGACATTGTCAATAGTGCTACTGACTAGGTGTACCCCAGCCAATGCAAATGCCTATTGACAAATAACATAGGGTTGTCATTCAAAATCTATCAGTAGACTTTAGCACTATTGAGGAGGTAGTTCTTTTACGACCATATGGAGATATTTGAACCGGAGATTCACTCGTAGATTTTAGTGACCCTCGTCTACATATATTTATTTAATATTATTGCACAACATAATAAAAAAAGAAAAACAAACTATTGACGCGTTCATTGACAATATCACCAGAAATACACTAGAACTGTCGTCTCTAACGTATCTCTACTCGCGCATAAAAGGAAAGTTGTCGACCTTTTAACTAGTGCAATTGTCGCTGGAGAAAGAGTATTGACATAGAGACATATGGTTCTAGGTTGACTAGAGGGTATATATGTACTTGCATATACTAATACAGTTGTACATACATATATAATTGCTTAAACAAATAAAAACAAACAAAAACACACAAAAATTCAACTTGTAAACAAGTTGAGATCATCTATTTCAACGATACTGGCCAAGTAAAAAATTTAGTAAATATGTAGGTACTTGTTAATATGTTAATTTTTTTATGGGTTTGAAATTAAATAGACAAGGTGTTTTTTGCACTATTATAATTTTGATTATTGAATCCCGTATTACATTTAGGAGAAGTGAAAGAAATTTCAAAAATAGCCAAGGGATAATTTCTCATGATATTTACAGGAAGCAAACAAGTGCATATTGCTGCTTTATAGCAACATAGTCATATCTAAAAAAAAAAAAAAAATAAATTTTTGGAGTTAATAATAAAGAAAAGTTTATTATATCATAATTATATGTACATATAATCTTGTGTAAAAGTTTCATACGAAAGACTTGTACATCACATCACGTCTTGAGAAAAGAAAATATTTTTAGAACATATGTAAATTGAAAAATTTAAACTTATTTTCTGCTAAACTAGCTTTTTATTAGTTAAGCCGATGTTGCAATAAAGTAGCGATTTATATAACTTCTAAATAAGCCAGTAAATGGGTGAAAACTTGAATAAATTCTCGTATTCTATTTGACTATGAGAAAACTTAAAATACAGTAGCTTTCATATATCTATGCTTAAAAGCGATAACAGCATAAGTCGACTTAAAACAAAACCTTCAATAAACTTCGTATTTACGTATTTACGATGTTTATTATAAAAATTTAAACAAAATAATCGGCCCTGTCCTGTAAACCGAATCCGAGTAAATTTCTCGTTTTCAAAAAAGTAATAATTGGTCCTGCAGACATGTTGAAAATCAAACACGATAATTTTCTTTCAAATATAATATTTGAGAATCTATATAATAAAAAAATTGAGCAAAAACTAAAATAGAAATATTTATATTTTATATTGTTTGAGTTAGTTTTCTAAAATCGTGCGATTTCAAATCGATCTGACCTAAGTTTTAAAAAAGTCCAATAAAATTTATAATAAGGGCCAAATTATACTAAAACCTACATTTTCATAAAATCTTGGGTGCTTTCGTTAAAACAGTAATCTTTGTTTTACGACAAAATTATTTTAATATGCCAATTTTGATTTTTTCGAAAAAAACTCCAAGTTTTTGGACTTACGCTGTTATCGCTTGTTACCACAGACTTATAAACGACCTCTTAAACGTGCGGCCTTTAATAAGTTAACATCGAATTCAAGTGACCAACTTTTGTTAAAGATAGAACAATACATGCGTCCTTTCATTGGCAAATGATGAATTTGTATGAAATCTATCGATTTTCATGATAAAGAATATGCGTAAGCAAAGTGACAAAAGTCTAATCCGATTTAAATAGAGAAGTTATATTGTTTTAATTTAAAAATGTATATTCGTCAATAATGTTCTTGAAAGTTTTCCACAATATGTGATTTAAATTATTTCGAGCCATCAGTAAGTGAAAACTCGCCAAAATGATTTAGTAATAAACCCCCATATGCAAACAAAAATAACGTCTGCTTCAAGTGTACGTTAAAACCGGGGTTTGTATGGAAATTTTGTTTTAACGTACACTTCAAGCACACATTATTTTTTTGCATATGGGGGTTAGTCTACACCTGATATATTTTCATCATGACAAATGTCAAATTCCATATAGAAAAAAGAGTTAACATAAAAAAAAATAGTTTTCAATATAAAATTTGACTTTTGCTATGACAAAAATATATTAGGTGTAAACGTAGGTATAGACACAACAGATAGAAAGATTGTATTAATTTTACCACGTCTTTTCCATGAAATATTCATTTTATTCTATATGGGTCACGCCTATTTGTCATCTATTTTCTCAGTTAGATTCTTACCGGTATCACATGCCAAATTAAGACATAATGAAAAAAAGATAATCAAATTATTCAACTGAATCAATAATTTTGTGCGTGAACTTGGAATTTCATGACTCATGATAAGTAAACACAAATAATGTGCTCAAAAGTTTCCAAAATAAAAGTAAATATTCCGTATGTAGATCAGCATAATTATTATTACCAGAGAGATAATTTTAGATTAGCATTTGGAGATATTATGAGTCACCAGAATGTAAGCATGATTCTAAAGCCTACAGTACACGGCATGTAAAAAGCCACATGCGTATGTGGTGATGACGTCACGAGAATTTTCAGCATGTTGGTTGCATTTTTTTAAATTACTAGTAGTGGCTACAGGCCGTAAAATTTTTATAGTATTTTTGTTTCAAAATACATATGTGGTACATGTAGCCGAATCGAAGACATTTTCTGGGGCAGCTCATCTGTAAACATGTTAATATCTACATGTACATATGGTGGTAGTACACGGCATGTAGCAAATGTAGCATCGTGATGACATCAAAATTACGTCATAACCACATGCGCATGTGGTTTTTTACATGCCGTGTACTGTAGGCTTAAGTATTTTACGTACTAAATAATCGCAAATAAATTAAAACATGTAATATGTATATTATAATAAAAAAAATTCTTCGAATAAAAGTTATTCGATGAAATGCTTTTTGAATATTGAAATTTATTCTAGTAATCTTTTATCTAGTACTTTTTATTAAAATGTACTTAAAGCTCCCATTCTCTTTTCCCTTTTAAAACTTATGACTTTGAAAAGTAAAGCTTTTCAATCAATCAATATTTCACCACACATACATATTTATTCGAATAATTTTGATCAAACAATATTTTTTTAGACTTAATTCTCTTAAACAATTCTTGAGCACAGAATTGAATCATTTATATTGGAATAATCTTTATTCGATTAGTGATACAAGTGAATATATTTTATTCGATTGAAAGATATTCGAATAAAATTTTTCCATTTTATGCAGCTAGAATAAATAACTTGAAAATTTTTGCTCAAATTATTTTTTATTGAACTCTTTCAAAAAAAAAAAAAAAAAATTAAAGAAAATTTATTATTTGACATATTGTCAGAAGTGTACATAAAATAATTGAAATTATTTGCTGGTAGTTTAGCATGTCTATATACGTATTTCATTGGCGCTTGAACCAAATCATCAGGTAGACTTTAACCACAAATTTTAAACAGTCACAAACCTCTTACTTTATGCATAGACTTTCAAAAACTATATGAGAATTCATAAAATAATACTTTTGAAAATCACAAAAGAAAAAATAAGCTTAGTAGGCTTTGAAACTGATACAAAACCCAGCAAATAATTTATATCCAGGTGAACTCATTTTATTTTTCTACATCCTTATACAATTAGAAATCCCTTGGATAACAATAAAAGTATTTACAAGGCTAAATGAAAAATAAAACATTAATTGAACTTTAAAGAAAATTTATTATTTGACATATTGTCTACTGATGATTTGGTTCAAGCGCCAATGAAATACGTATATAGACATGCTAAACTACCAGCAAATAAATTTCAATTAAAAAAAAAATAAATTAAAAAAAATTTCTTACTCCAACAATAACTTTAAATCAATCAATACATATATTTGTTCGAATAATTTAGATCAAAGAATTTTTTATTCAAACTAAATTTTCTCAAAAAATTCTTGAACACAAAATTTTATTTGAATAATTTTTACTGTACTAATCTTTATTCAATATATGACACCAACTAAATGAATTTAATTCGATTAAAATATATACGAATAACTTTTTTTATTTGTGCTTAATTTGTGTTCAAATAATTTTTTTTTAATTCTTTAAAAAAAAGTTTTTTGGAATATATTGCTTTTTTTGGTTTAAGATAATTTTTATTTGGTTAATATTAATATTAATATATATTCGAATATTTTAGTTTTAATTTTTTAATTCCAATAATTATTGTTGATTTGATTTCATTTGCAGAACATTCTAGAATTTGAAGATTTTATTTGAATAATAATAACAAAATTCGCAAATTGCTCAAATTATCATGCTAGTCCTTAAAATCCCATATCCCAAATCACCTGTGATTTTAAAAGTAATAATTGTCCTGCAAACATTTTTAAAATCATATACGACAAATTTCTTTCAGGAATGATATTTAATGCTCTATACAATAGAAAAATTAAAGAAAAGAGTGAACAAATATCTGCACGACCATTATTATTTTTGAAATCACAGGTGATTTGAAAAATGTGATTTTCAGAACATGCCTAAATATCTAAAATTTATTCGCCTAATACTATTAAAATGCAAACGTTTCATATGAAAAAAAAATCTTTGAGAAAATTACTCGCATAAATAATGTTCGTATAAATTTTATTTTTCGAATACAAATATATGAAATAATTTTATTCGTATACTTTGTATTATATTACTCACTATTCATGTGTTTGAATTTACTCTGGCATTCTAAAGCAGTCATTCATTAAGGAGAACATATTGGTGATTGAATATTTTTTTCCCGAAAAATCTCCTAGATGTATTTTTGTTCGAATATTTTTTTATATGATCTACATATTTGCATTTAAATATATTTACTGTATACTATAGTATTATGCGAGTAACTTTTTAACATTATTAGAGCGATTTCGGAATTGTTATTTTTATTTAAATAAGAAATAACAAAAATTAAAAATTTTAAAAACCCCCGACTCTTTTCAGAAAAGATGTTATATCTTTTAAAAGGCTGGACCGATTTTCTTCAAACATAGCTAAGAACCCTCCCGATCAAGTCATCTTTCAAATAGAAGAAACTAATGGCCTATTTCCCACCTGCGAAAGAAAACGTTCGACTTACAATTTATATTGAAAACAACAATAAAATACGAAAATTTGTTTTTGTCTTCAATATAAATTGTAAGTCGAACGTTTTCTTTCGCAGGTGGGAAATAGGCCATAAATGAAAATCCAGCCGTTTGGCCCGTAGGTGGACATGGGCAGACACACACTACAAACTTATAACACCCCTTTTTTTAGTCGGGGGTTAAAAAAAAGTAATAATCTGATATGTATGTCGCGCCCTGTTTTCGATTTAATCATACGCGAAATGTAGCAAAAAGTACACGTTTTTATTGAAATTAAAATTTTGTGAGCCAAAATGCCAAAATTGTTAACAACTTTTAAGATACTAGCTGTAAAATTTTATCGTTAGCGATGTATGTAAAACATATTTGAATATTTAAAAATAAACCTTCTCCTGAAAACTTTAATTCTTGTCGCTTACGACTAAATCGAAAATAGGGCTCGATGTGATGGAAATCAATCGACTACATATCACCTACTTGCACAAAAAGAATAATAGCCAAATAGGTAGTCTGTAAATAACACGATATACATATGTACATATTTTGAAACTCGAAAACAGTAAAAAAGCAGTAATATTTCAGTAGAATTTGTTTTTTGAAATCGAAGAGATTTGAAATCCTTTGATTTTCAACACATACCATACTATTTCTGAAAAAGTATTCGTATTATATTTATTGAATAAACTTAACAGTTTTAATAATTATTGCTCGATTATTATTCGGAAATAATAAAAATGCAGTAGCTAAATGTTTTTTCTTTAAAGTTTAAACAAAAATTGTTTTTCTTTATATTTCCAGCTAATGCCATCAAATGTTACCAATGTAAGTCGTTGACTGATGCCAGCTGTGCCAAGGACACACTTGAAGAAAGCTCAAATATTAGAGTTGTCGATTGCGACACAGTTCCAAAACCAAATTCAATGGAGCAATTTATGCCAGTAAACAAATGCAATAAAGTTGTCACAAGCGGTAAATAAAGCAAAATAAATTATTGCACATACACACACACACACACACATATATACATACATACATCTTTACATTATACATACGTAATGAATATTTAACTGAAAAACTGCAATAACAAATTTTTAAAATCAGAAATTAATATAATAAACAGAAAACAATTAAATACTCGTATGTATGTATGTATGTAAATATGTGTGTGCACACTTATTGGTATTCCAAACAGCAAATCAAATTAATATTACCCCATACGATTATTGCCTACATTGAAATTTTGAAACCATGGACAAACACCTTAAGAAAATATGATGTCATCATACGCTAATTTGCATCCGAAATTTATTTAAGCAACAACAATTGTTACGTACATTTTGGGCGTTACAAGAATTAATGTTTTTTTCTCAAATCAATAATAGAGAATCTGCTTAATTTGGCTGCATACATTAATAATCGTGAAACATGTTTAGAAATCTTCTAATGATCTAGAATAAGTCAATTAAGTGTGAAGTTCATGGTGAAAAGCTTTCCTCTACCTCTAACTTAACACACACACACACACTTGTTTATTATAATTAGCTTTATTATTAGTAATATTTTATTTATTTTTATTGATTTTTAGACAAAGCTGGTACTATTATCTCACGTGATTGCCATTTTCAAGCTGTAGGCTCCAGATCTGACGTGTGCACAGTTTCTCATAGTCGCGAGGTGGAGAAGTGCTATATTTGCAGTGGTGATTTGTGTAATGCTTCTTCTGCCGGTCGTTTTATGGCCGTTGGACTAGCTACGGTTTTAGCTTTAATTTCTATGCACTATGTTTTTTGAATCAAAATTTTTTTTACGTTGTTGGTGTTGTAAATAGCAATTTGAATTAATAAATTTATTGTAATAAAAAATTAGTTAATTAACTTTGTATGTACTATGTATTAGTGTCCTGCACAAGAGTATTTATAAGACTTTTCAAGACATGAGAGATTTTTTCCAATCCTTTACTACAGCGAAATATTCTAAAAGAATCGCTAAACAACACTGTTGGCAAGACAAACCACCGAAAAAAATTACTTGCCAACAGTGTTGCGTAGCGATTCTTTTAGAATATTTCGCTGTAGTAAAGCATTTGAAAAAATCTCTCGTCTTGAAAGGTCTTATAAATAGTCTTGTGCAGGACACTACTATGTATGTACATATTTCGTTAGCTAAAATGCAAAAAGGCGTAACTAACAAACAAATTCAAAATCGAGTTTTTGATTGATTATTACGAATGCCAAAGTAATTAAGCTCGAAAGCTTATTGTTTTTTTTTTAATTCTGTTAGTAGTAAAAGTTCGGATCGCGTGTACTTTTGTTACTCCTCCATCAATTGTGAATTGTAATATATGTATATATCGCTCTTTTATTGCAACAAAGGACCAACTGAAAAAATTTAGTTTTGCAGAAAATAAATTACAATAGGGGAATAAAAATTTTATCTTTTCTGATGTTTAAGTTGAATTTCGAGCTTTGTTATATTCAAAGATGAAAATCATAATGGTTATTGAAATTGTCTACGTTGTAGTAGATCACGAAATTAAAACAGTATTCAAATACATAGAAATAGAAATACAAATTTATTTAGTTTTGCTTAAAAACTATGTAATGGAATGATGTATAAAATTTTGCAATATAACTAGCAAGGTTTTAGTTTTCGCCTAATATACATATGTATACAATTTGGAGTTGATATTGTAAAATATATAAAAAAAAATTGAGAAAAAAGTTCTCAACACTTATATTAAATATAGAATGTTACTATAAGAATATGGAGGGAAATGTTAAGTATTTCATTTATGATTAAAAATTGTACAATATTAATATTCGAAGAAGGCACAATATGATTATTTAGACATAAACAATTGCGTCGGGTGCCAATTGAAATTATAATAAACGGAACTTTTTTGTTCTACTTAAAAATCGAGCCTAATATAAGTTTTAATTAGAAATTATTGTCCGTATTCTGCAATTACGATTCTTTTTCGTACTCTTTTATACTCTTTTATTGCCTTAATAGCCAAGCAATTATTGTTAATAATAGCGTTGTGATTCCAATTGCTGCATGACTGCCTGTTAAAAGACCAGCACTATTGCAACCATCCTTTCTATTACAAGTACAATATTCCAAGAAAATGTTGTAGGTTCCGGTCCGCATTAAACAAAAACGTTCGTCACCTTCTATACCAGGTTCACCCATGTAAGCACAGCTACGAAAATAACGCCATTCGCCATGGACCTTCTGACGTATTTTGCGGCACATGGTTGGTTTCGCACCACGCAAATGCTCTAACTCTGGCTGTTGGCTACAATCCGTTATTACAAGGGTGCTGTTATCAAAGGGATCAGCGCATTTAGGATCGTTATCAGATGTACAATCCCAACATTTGATGCTCCATACTATAGACACAACATACATATAAATATAAAGAATTATTTAATGGAATTTCTGGCTTATTCGCCCAGCAGAGCACTTGTCAATTAAATACACACCTGTTTGTGCCAAACACAACACAAATAGAGCACGAATTATTACAATTTCTGGAGATTTCATATCAATTAATACTTTACTTCACTTATACAAAACTTATTTTGAAAGTTAATAAATAATAAAAAACAGAACGCAAGTTGATTGGAGCAACAATTAACAAACAAAGTGACCCGCCCTAAAGATTCTTGAGTGTTGATGTTTGTGTTTTGCTTTTACCAAATGTCAAATTAAAATATGAAAACGCATTTACTGGCAGAAGGTCGATTCTACATAAAATTAGTAATGAATGTATAGCAACGGTAACCGTTAAGTGCTGGACTTGTAGTAATTAAAACACATTATTTATGGCTTCTTTGTAAAATTCGCGTACAAAATGTACAAGCATTTATGCTATTTTAACTTTAATAAACATTCCTGTCCAAGGCAACTCAATTCAGCCTTCTAATTTTTGTCTATATATAATATGTGATGAGCTTATTCTAGTCAATGGTACAATTATACTAGGTACATGCACGACTACAACAAAATTACAACACCAATTAAATTAAACAAGCATTTTGTTGGTATAAACAAACGTATAATTGTCAGAAACAGATGTCTTTTGTTTATAAAACTAACAATTACAGGGTAACTAAAGTACAATTGCAGACGCAGCATTCATGAATCATTATAGTGATTCAGCATTGCCAATAGGTGTGTACTTACACAGAGTGTGCAATTACTCTCATGTGTAGGCCATGTAATTACATTCATGATTAATCTGTGTGTAATTCTACTTTGGGTTGTATTTTTATTTATGAGTAGATGTGTAGTGTAATTTTCTTCAACATATAATTGGAAACACAGTCATGTGTAATTTCATTGGCAACACTGTAATCATTTTATGCACACACATACACTAACATATTTGCAGCTTGTAAACAAAGTTTGACAACTATTCGTATTGTATACAATAACAGGCTGGGCTTGTGCATGTACCTGTTATAATTGTATCATGTTCTAGTCGATTACTTTAGTAATGTAACTACGACCTTTAATAACATAGCTCTACACAAAACCAAGTTTAATTTGACAGCTGATGCCAAAAAAACATTAGAAAAAGTATAGACATAACAATTTCAAAACAAGTTCATGTGCCTTAATAGATTTAATTCCTGTTTTCTTATTGCATTTCTTTTCGCAACCCATTAAAGATAAAATGAAAGCTTTAACAAGTAATTTAACATTGTTATTGATAATTGTAACGATAACAGGTGAGATATATATAAGTTTACTTATGCAGCGTAAAGTTTTGTAAACAAATTTAGGGTGTGGTTATTAGTATTGTAATAATTTTTTATTCTTTTAGGTTCCTGGGCCATACGTTGCTATCAATGTTCATCAGATCAGGATCGCAAGGGTTTCGATAATTGTGGAGCTTACAAAAAATTTAATCGCACCGAGCACATACCCATAGAATGTAACAGTGACGAATCCCACATGCCTGGCTCATTTTGCATGAAGGTAGTGCAACAGGGTCCTAGGGGATTTATATGTGAGTCCTTAAACCTTTAGATATGGTAGTATGGTGTAATTAAATATTCTTCAATGTGTTCATAGGGGATGGCCGTTGGCGTCAAGTTATAAGACGTTGTGCCTCTGTGGCTGACACTGGTGTTACGGGTGTGTGCAACTGGGGTGTTTATGAAAATGGCGTTTATTGGGAGGAATGCTACTGTTCCAGCGACAGTTGCAATGCCGCTGATCCCTTAAACAGCTCGAAAATATATTCGTTGTTTCTGATATTTTGTGCCTTGGCTTTATCCAGAATTTTACGAAATTGACGAAAATGTTTGTTTGATGTTAAGTAAAACAAAGCTCTTATTAGTTTAAGCATATACCGTCCATTTTACACAAATTAGTTTGTAGTATTATATTTACAAATAATATATATTTTATATAAGCCGCTCATCTGATTAGGTTCGTGTTTTTTTTCATGACTATCTTTGTATTGATGTGTTAACATCTATACGCGCGCCTCTAGGGCAGTAAACTATCAGTTTCAATACATACGCAAGTGTTAGGTATGTAAGAGTAAATCATCGTTTGTTTGTTCGTTGCTTGGCAGTCGGTATTGAAAGTGATTATTGGGCGAGTTTCATATAATTTTCCCACGCGATTTTCTCCGGAAATTCATAGCCGATTTTATTAATTTTTGGATTAAAAAGCTAGTGTGGGTTTCGACGAAGAGTTTAGGCCAAAAATTAAGGCGATCCGATATCGGCGAGCCGAGATTTAAGTGTTTTAATTTGGAGTATTAATTTGGAGTAATATTAAAAAAGTGTTTTATGTTGATCTTCGGTTTTGTCTTATGCATAGCAAAGAGAATAGTGACGTGGTTATACGTACATATATAAAAATGAGATAGCAAGACAGCAACGTATGTAGCTTATGTACAAACATACAATGTATGTATGTAAATTTGTCTGTTGCTTTGCATTCTCTTTGTTTTTTGTGGGTTTAATATAAAATAAATAAAAAGTATTAAGCAAGAAAATAATGAAATCATTAGCACTTCTGTTTAATTTTTTTCATTTTGAGAGCATCTACTAAATTTATATATATATATATATATATTATATATACATATATTATATATATATATATATATATATATATATATATATATATATATATATATATATATATATATATATATATATATATATTATATATTAACTGTGCTGAAAACATAACATTAATAAATTATACAAAGTAAAATTAAATTCAATAAACTATTCTTTTTCATTAAATACTTTATATTAACTCTACCTCCGGGTTTGTGGGTCTGTGTTCATAGAAATCGAACAGGTACCGTGTAACAAAAAGGTGTTAACACATCGCCCGTGAGTTCGAACAGTCATTGTTTTTTTATTTAATTATAACTTGAGAGGCCGTTTTTATACACATAAATCAGCAAAGAAACAAATAACGATTAAAATTATCGCTACTCAGGTTTTTTCTATTGATATAAGTTTTCACGCAAAATTGTGTAAATTTCAGCTCACCTGATTAGGTTTACCAAGAATAAACAAAATTTTATTTAGATTTGCAGGTCTTAACGGCCGGAGTGTGCTCGTGTATGCAGGTCGTATAAATACCAATATCAATGTATGTATTTATTATTTTGGAAGAAAAAACTTCTGTTTATAGGGTCCCATGGTAGTAATTACCACTTCCATGACTCCATAGCTGTGAATGTAGCCATGGGGAGCCGCTCGCTATAAATGAGTCCTTTTCGACCATGTTTGGACCTATTCCGATTTTTTCATTATAAATATGTACTTAAAAATAGAATATTTTATAACTTCAAGAATAAATTAAAAAAATAGCAGAATACTAAACGATTAATTAGCCTAATCAGATAAACGACATTGTATGTACATATTCAAATTTTGTTAACAAACACCGATAAAAGAATCTCGGCCAGAACACATATCACAATACATCTATTTTTATTACTGAACTCTATTGAATGTATTTACAATGTATGTATGGAGTTAGGTTGAACTGGTATTCGCCCTAAGCGTGTTGTACCTTAAATTAATATTAATGTATTACTTTTATACATGGAGATTCTACTTTGTAATTCGAAATGATTTGCTATTAACATACAAACTCGAAAGCAATTTCTTTCGTTTAGAATTACAGAGTGGACCCCTGAAGATGGTTTTAAATTTTGTTATTGTGTTTTTTTTTTACAAAAACTAGCCTTGTTTACAACATACCATTAATTTTTGTCGAATTTTTTTGTGCTTCAAAAGCATGATTTTCCTGGGGCGTTATTATGCCTTTCGATTCGAAAAGTAAACTGTTCGGATTTGTATGTTATTAACATTAAAATTCGAAAACATTTCCGTTCGATTCGGATTACATAATAAACCTTCTGATATAAAAAAAACACTTAATATCGGTTGCTGAATCATTTTTTTTAACTAATATTGTAAATTATGTACAATAAATTTTAAAAGAAATGTAAAAGTTTTTTAATTATTTTTATCAAATTTTCAAGGCCAATTCCGAAATTTTTAGATCAGCTAGCAGTGGTCCGTGAATTATTTATGTAATGAATGTATAATTAATTTTTGTTAATTTGGCAGATTTCGAAACTTCAGATATATGTATACAAAATCCTTTTCAAAAATCAAAATTTTTTTGCAACAATTTAATTTTTTCACTATGTTTTGGGACAAGCTCCTCGTTTCGCTAAAATATTTAATCCACCATCTTGCCAACCTGCTGAAGGATCATCAGCTACGGCGCTATATATTATAGTGGTACCATCCTTTAGATATTTTGAAGCCATATACGATTTGTTTTCCTCTAACCATGCACGCGATTCTGGTACTGTTTCTGTGGTATCCATGTTTGCGTACTACAAATAGAAATATTATATTTACACATACAAAAAAAAAAAAAAAACAAATTCCAATTTACCAAATAATCATACAATTCTAAAGGCTGATGGTCGCTCGTCCATTTTAGCACTTTAAGACAATAACGAAAAAATATGTTATTATTACGTTTCACATCCGTTTGTTTACTGTCATTATGTTCTTTCACAGTCCGCAGCAAATGCGTACAAATTTCAATATCTTTTGGACGTTTTAATGTCTTCAGCAAAGCATCAGCGATGCGTAAATAATTTTCAAATTGCTCGTTTAAAATTTCTTCTTCATTAGCAGAACTACTAGTTATTGGTTCAGATGAACGAGGCGTTGCAGGTTTTACTTCATCAACGACAATTATGCTTTCTTCTTCCGGTTGTTGGGAATGAATGGATGCTTCATTTTCATCTGCCATTTAGAAAAATTTTGTCAAATAAAAAAAATGATATATTTAAAATAAAATATAAACAAATGAACTAAAAAATTTGACTTCGAAACATTTTATTATGTACATATCGCCCATTTACTCAAACAACGTCATAACTAAAAAAGAAAACAGTTTGCTGTAAAACGAGTTTGAAATTTTCAATTCACACGCAACTTTTTAAAGAAAAAGAATTTTTTTTTCTCAAGCGTTGAGTAAACAAGATATACAATGTAGAAAATGTTTACACAATATAAAGAACGATATGAGGGTAAATTCTGCATTATTAACTAAAAAATTCCATTTTCTTGAGTTATGACGTTGTTTGAGTAAATGAGCGACATGACAGAGTTTTGAACAAGGCACATTAATTTCCAAGTAATATCGAGATTACAAAAATACAACAGTAGCAAAAATGTCAAAAATAGAATTTGTTTAACAAAATTAAAATAAAATATATTCACATAAAGTTAATCAAATTTCTGCACGGCAGCCACTAACAAAATTTGCACTTTTCGCAATTTTGTAAAAGTTTTTTCATATTTTTAAATTTGTTTGCAAAGATTTTTTTTTATAAAATTATTGTATGTTGAAGTTTTTAAAAATTTAATTTTTAATTTTTAATATTTTTTATGTTTTCGAAAAAAATAGCTCAGCTGCGTCTTCGCTACTACCTGGTGAATGTGCTTTGGTTTTGAATTAATCAACATAAAAATATTAATAAAAATACCCCCTACTTATTCGAAATCGGTTAAAGAGCCGAATAACTGGAATAATTCTTAAGAGCAAAATCTACTCGAACTACTCTATTTAAACAAAATCCTTACTTAATCATTCGAACACATTAGGAGTAGGGATGAAACGATACGAGTAAATACAAGTAAGTACTCGATACTTTTTCTTAGAAACCAAGTACTTTTGGTATCGATACTTTACTATAGAGTACCAAGTAGGTATCGGTAAAAAGTACTCGTATCGGTCAAAAATACTCGTTTCTTATTTGCCACAACAATGTTCAACATGACGTCAGTTTAACAAAGTTTCATTTGTTCGTATTATATATAAATTTATGTTTAGAATATATCTGTGGCAAAAAGGAAAAAGCGCTTAAGTCGATATAATTTGTTCTTAAGCTAACGGTACCCATGTAATATCCATATTAGAAAGTTCCCCTGGGCAAAATTTCATTTGTTTTGTGCGCTTTTTTAGGAAAGTTTAAAAGTGCTCTTGCAGTAGAGCAGTAAAATATGACTTAAGCACTTTTTCCTTATTGTCACAGATATTAAAGTCATTTCAAGAAAATGTTACCCCAAGTTAAGTGTGTGGTTATATTTTATAAAAAGACGATAAAATTGCGAGTTGAAAAAATTGTTTTAAATGCGTGTGTTAAGGTAGAATTAGTAAAATCGTATCGTGATGTTGCGTGTCAGCTGACAAAAACCGTACAATATACAATGCATGTTACTAGTTATAAAATATGTGGTGGTAGCACTGCTGACGTATCAATCTGCAAAAAACAGATTTTTCTGTAGCGAATGTCAAAAACGCCGCATTTAATGCCAAACAAAAAAATTGTTCTGTGTAAACTGTTAAGGTGGAAGTACATACCACGCGTTACGCGGCAACGCTTTTCTGGCTTTTTAAACGTTTAACGCTATACAAATGGAAAGTTACACAACACGCTTTTGAGGTTTTTTTAGTTGTAAAATTTAAAGCCTATGCCGGTTATTTTTTCGTCTTGCATTTACGTTTTATATTTCTTTAAATATTTAATGCATTTTTTATCCATTGTTTAATAAAAAAATTAATTTCTAATCATATTTGTGTATGTTAGCTTGTGAATCTGGCAACACTAGCTGTAATTTTGTATACAACGCGTGAAAGTTGAAGAATTTTCAACTTTTTGCGAGGTACGCGCGTCGCAAACTTCACTGTGTAACTTACCTTATGAAAACACACCATTTCAACTTTTTTGACAGACGCGTGTATCGCATTAGCGCATTGAACGCCAGTTATGTACTTCCACCTTTACATTTTCTATAACTTGTGCACAAAGTTGAACGATACGCAAGCTGTAAAGTAGAATAGAGTTGTGTCGTTCCGGAACGATTCCCTAATTGCATCGGTGAGGAACGATTCCTAAAAAGGAACAGTGCGGACTTTTTAAAGGTTCTTTTTTTATCGTTCCTCGTTCTGTAATTGCAAATCGTCTTGAGGTGCAATTAATTTGTTTTGACAAACGTCAAAGATAAATGTTTAAGAACGTGTATTATATTTGCTTCGTTCACTTATTTATAATGTTTATGATAAATTTTGCTATACTCAAAAGTTTATTGCTTATTGTGGGCTATTATTTTTTTTTTACAAATATTATATGAAAACAAAGAATTATTTTTTTTAGTTTGTCAGAAAATTAAAATAAACCATAAAAAATTTCTTTTGATGTTTTTACGAGCAACAGGCACGTTCTCTCGTTCCTCGTTCATTCACTGTTAAAAGTATAAGACCGGAACGATGAACGAAAGGAACGACCTAGTTCCTTGTGTCTTTTGGATCGGTCGGAACGATTCCACAAAAGGAACGATTTTGCCCAACTCTAAAGTAGAATGATACGATTTTACTAATTCTACCTCTAAGCATTAAACACATTCACCACAGCAAGCTACCGGCTACTAAATGTCAAAAATAGAATACACATGTTTATATGAGAATGATTATTTTGAAGGCAACAAGGCAAAAGGCTACATACAGGTTATTGCCCGTGCTACATTTGTCGTTGTAGTTAAATTAAACTAATTTCTATTTTTTATGGCTACAAACCAAAAACAGTGTTGACAGTATAGCAAAATATGTAAAATAAATTATTGCCATGAAATATTTTTTATTGCAAATTAAAAAAGAAAGTTACAAAATTTTAATATTCATTACAAAAGTAATTATATTTTTGCAAAGCAAAAAAGCGACAATTCGCGAAAAATTACAAAATTTCAAAAAGCCATAATATTGATTAAGAATCTATAAAAATGTAGGGAAAGCAAAATATTCGCGAAAATTACGTAAATTCGCAAAAAGTTACTAACAGTCTAATATTGTTTAAAAATCGGCAAAACTTTTGGGAATCTAAACACTTGCAAAAACTTGGTCAAAAATTGCCAAGACTGTAAGGGATGCAAAAAATTCGCTAAAAATCGCGAAAACGGCAGAAATTCGCAAAAATTATTATCAGCGGTATGATAACAAAGTCTAATATTGTTTAAAAATCGGCAAAACTCTTAGGAAACTAAAAACATGCAAAAGGTCGCTTTAATCGCGAAATTTGCAAAAAAAAAAAAAAAATCGCGAAAATTTGCAAAATCGGAAGCAAACGCTGAAATTGATTAGAAATTGCGAAAGCCATTTCAATATAAAAAGTTTGGAAAAAAACGCGAAAAACGCGAAAAAATCGCAAGTTAAGCCTGGTACTCTGTTCAACATTTCACGCGAAATGCTGCAAAAGTACATATAAAAAAAAATTGACACGATTTGTTCAAGAAAAAATGTTGCAGAAAAAGTACTCTGTTTATCTTGGGAAAAACATTTGATATGTATCTTCAACATTTTAAGTGTTCATGCGAAATAAGTAGAGTGCCACACAGAGTACTATGCTTTAGCGAAAAATTGTTAAATGTATTGAATAAATTGCGAAACCTATAAATAGTAAAATTCCCGAAAAATATATAAAGAAATGAACTGATTTGTTTTTAACCCCCGACTAAAAAAAGGGGTGTTATAAGTTTGTAGTGTGTGTCTGTGTGTCTGTGTGTCTGTGTATCTGTGTATCTGTGTGTCTGTGTGTCTGTCTGTGTCCACGTACAGGCCAAACGGCTGGACCGATTTTCATTTAGTTTTTTCTGTTAGAAAGATGATTTGATCGAGAGGGTTCTTAGCTATGTTTGAAAAAAATCGGTCCAGCCGTTTAGAAGATATAACATTTTTCTGAAAAAGTCGGGAATTTTTAAAATTTTTAATTTTTGTTATTATATTTTTGAATAAACTATTTTATTTTTATAAATGTGAAATATTTGAAAGCGGCACCACTGAATACATATATATGGTGTCGCTGCCGTTTTCAAAATGATTAAGTAGCTGGCTACTAGGCAACATTTGTTGCAAGCGGCACTTGTAGTCCTCTAGCCATGTAGCCTGCTGTGGTCTATGTGTTTAATGCATTATTGCGACAAAACATCGAATTTGAACAAACGTTCAAAATGTCATCCCGACTGTACTGCTCCTGTGGCGAAAATGTTTCAAAGCAAGTACATACAGTGAGTTTCACTAATATTCGGTTTTCAGATTCAGAATCCATAAAGTCTGCCAAGCAATGAAAAAATTTTCAGATTAAAAGATTGCATTGCTTGGCAGACTTTTTTATTGATTCTGAATCTGAAAACCGAATATTAGTGACTCTAACTGTACATACTACATACATATGTATTCTGTTTGTATTGTGTGTATTTACTTTTGTTTCACAAGTTCAAATCATATGAAGAACTTGACCGATACAAGTAAGTATCGATGCTTTTTATTAGATACTGAGTAGGTATCGATACTTTTGAACCGATACCGTATAAAGTAAAAGTATCGATACCTTAGTGGTATCGTTTCATCCCTAATTAGGAGCCTCTACTTCGATTATATGCACAGAAAAAACAAAATTTAATTTTCAATAACCAAATTCATTGAACCAGAAAATATTTTTAATGAATGCGCACCTCCAAATAAATTAGTAGATTATGGTAACAATTTTGTAAAAATTTAAATTTAACAGAGTTTGGCTGAAAGAATTTGTTATTTAAGGTGTGTTGGTGTTTATCTTTTTTTTTTTTTTTTTTTTTTGATATGCAGGTGCAACCCAGTTGACCAAGACTTTCGTTATTGATATCGATTTCGAATATATCTTGTAAACATTTATCTTGTAAATCTATCCAGAGTGACACTCAAAAATGAATCGAAAAAAGTTCACCTGTCGCTCAGTTTCGTCAAAAAAAAAAAAATCAATCTCGAAGTTTAGCTAGCAATATCAAAAATGAGAGAATATTGAACTAATTTCGAAACTTTCTGAGTAAAAATTATTTACTGAAATTAAATTTATTTCAAACAAAAAACATTTGTTTTACATTTTTCTGGGAGAATTTTTTTCTGTGTGCTTAATTGAATTCTCGATTAAAATGGATATCCCAGTTGTGAATAAATGCGCATGACTGCGTGTTTTTGCTCGTGAGCGTAAATGGCTGTAATTGAAAGATTGTTAGTGTCAATGTGACATTTTTATTAGTCATCATCATCATCATCATCAATCAGTTCGTAGTATTGAAAGAAAAAACAAATTTTTATCACATTTAATTCTATTTTATTAATTTTTTGTGTATTTTATAACTGTCAATTTTACATAAATTTCTTTAACATTTTTAATTATTTTCTTTAGCAAACATCTATGTTTTTTTTATTTATGAATATTATAGGTGTTGTTTTTAAAAAATTTATATTACAGACTAAAATCATGTTAACATTCATATTATTATGGTTATTATTATTATTTTTGTATGTGTTATTTTATCGTTTAATTATTACAATTAAAATTTTGTTCAAATTTACTAATATGATACTTTCATTAAAATGCCTTTCCTCTAGCAGAAAAAATATGTATATAGAATAGAAACAAAAAAAGCAAATTTAAATATTTATTTATACTTATAATATAAATATTGAAAAAGTTTGGGACACAACACAATGTAGTAATGATAATTTTTTTATAAGAAAATTGTGCTATAGTTTTTGTGATTTACATATGTATGTAAGCCCCGGTCCACACACTTCAACTTTTGTTGATCTACTCGAAATTCAGCTGTAAGAAAAAAAGAGATATTTTAACTTCCGTCTCCGTCTTTCTGGCAGCTGAACTACCAGATGAAAAACAAAAGTTAAAACGTGTGAACCGGGACTAATTAAAAGGAAATATTTATGTTTTGAGCTTATGTATATTACATCTGATCTACATTTATAAGTATTACCCATTTCAGACACGCAAAATTTACTTTACAAGGTCCTAATTCAGCTTTATGAAAAAATACTTTCTCTTTCTGTTTTTCTCCCAGCTGCATTAAGACTTTGCAAAGTAAACTTTGCGTGTCTAAAAGGGTTGTGTGTATGTTCGAGTATGTATGTTTGTATATGATTACAGGTAGTTAATCAAATCATAGTTTGAGTTTCACGTTCTTATTGAAATATCTATTTGTTAAACTCTACTTGTTATGATTTCTACTAAAATAATTGTTTTATGTTTATTTAAATGTTTAGCTTAACGAAGTAAAAAATTTTGCTCAAATAAGAATCTGTTTATTAAGCAAATGATGTCGTATGTACTTATGTATGTATGTGTCAAGTAGTGATGGATCTGTTTTGGAACTAAACAAAACTTATATATCTTAATGTCTTACATAAAAATACCATTTATTACATGGAAGTGCATTAGGTAATGCACTTTACAACATAAAGGATAATAAAAAGGTTCTAACGACTGATTGTGGCAGAGGAGATCAAAAACAAAATATTTGTACAATGTATCGGCGCACAGTGGGGGAGTTTGTTTAAAAAATGGAAATAATTCTGTAGTTTCTAAACGGGCGTCCAATTGCTATGACAATTATAATTATATAAAATTTCATACCGCATTTGAAGAGCTTGAGTCTGGAATTATGGCTGCGTATGAGAGCCACCTATCCCACAAGTGGGCCACCTCGGGTTAATGAAAAATTCAAACCGATGCCAATGATAATAATTTTTTTTTTGCAAGTAGAATTTTCTATACAAGAGCTAAAAAAAGCCTTCTGCTACGTTTAGAGGTTTCCGCTTACAGTTTAGGAAATATTCGAGAAACAAAATGTTTACTTGTTTTTACCAACCTTGGTCCACTGTTCTGTTAATAAAGAAGTCAAAATCTTGTCCGATTAAAAAAAAAAATTAAATAAAAAAAGTTTCGTATCAAAAGCACAATTTAGTCAAAACTTATTCCTCGTCCAGACTTGCAATTTTTTTCTTGCAATTTCTTAAAATTCGGCTTTGAAATTGCATAAGTGTCCACATTATGAAATTCTAATTTTGCAATTATGCATTAAAAAATTCTATTATACCACAAATTTCTCTGAAAAAATTACATTCTATTTGCTTTTTAATATAATTTTTGTTTTTCATACAACTGAAGAAATAAAATTATAAAAAAAACGTCAAATACAACTACATATGTAATAACTTGAAATTAACAATTACGACTTGCAGAGCACATGAAACTGTGTACCCCGCCCCAATCATCTCACCCCTCTCACCAATAAACTCAAGAATTGCTGTAACAAAAATTGTAAGTCTGGACAGGGACTTATACGCAATTTAAATTAAAATTTTGAAAAAAGTCAAAATTTCGGTGTTTTTTGCAGCAAAAAAGTGTGCTACGAGTAATCATTTAAAAGGTAATACTAGAAAAAAATATTATAAATAAAGTTTTTGTTAAAAGTTTTCGTTATTGAAGTAACCAGATCGATTCGAAATAGACCTATTTTTGTTATTAATATCAAATTTAAGGCCTTTTTATCTCAAATTCCAAAGCTAAATGAAACTAAAAAAATTATTATGCCACCTTAAGGCATGATATGTTTTTGAATACATATATCCAAAAATATTATCTGCGGCCGGCGTATAATAAGAAAAAAACAATAAGAAATCCCATTTTTGGGATTTTGCGAATTTTTTTGTTTTTATTTTCTGTGTACTGCATAATTTTTCACTTAGGAGAGAATTTTTAGCCGAAAATATTTATAAATGCAAATTTTATAGCATTCCTTATGTGTAGGACCTCGGACTTCTCGGACAGCGTTACCGTTGAAAAATTTCAAAAAGGGGCACAAAAAGGGGATTTTCAAAAAAAAAGTGGCACAAAAAGGGGATTTCTAAGAAAAGAGGGGCAAATTTAAAATCAAAGAAAATTAATGAAACAAACATATTTATCAACCTATTTTTATTAAAAACAAACAATAAAAACAAATTTCGCATGTATAAAAAGTACACAAACATTAATTTTATGAAAACTCATATAAGTTTATTCGTACGTTTTATTTGCAAGTAAAAATTCTAACTTGTGGCAGAATTAGGTTTTACTTTCTGTTCTGTTACGAATCAGCTGAATCGTTAGTTTTTCTGTTTCGTTCCGTTCTGTTAAGGTTCAACCTGTGAAAATCAAAAAAATTTTAAGTAATTCTAAGTGACAGCATAAATAAAATAAAAATTGTGAATAGCTTTTAAAATAAAAAAAAAAATTAATTTTTATCAGAAAAACTTAAAATTATTTTCAAACATAAAAATAGACGAACTCATATTTCAGTGGAAAACTTTGGCCGTTCTGCTCAGAAACAGGTGATAAGTTATAACATAAAATGTAACTATTAAAATTTAGAAACAGAACCGCACAGCACAGAACATCAACAGAAAGTCAAGAATAATGAGGACTGTAGTAACTCACATGAACAATTACTGATTATTGGGGAGAGTGCTGCCAGAAATATTTTGACTCTTTTCCCCAATTTAAAACGTCATGTCCCCAAAAAATCCCCATTTCAACAGAAAAAACCTAACTTTTGTCCCCAAAAATATATCATTCATAAAAAACGATTATTAAGTCCTATGCGCAGGGATGCGAAATAAGATTTTCACAAAGTTAAAAAAAAAATTGTACTTTTTTCAGTACGATTGACCAAATTCATTATTTTTATTTTTTTAATGTTTTTATTAACTTAAGACGTAAATAAAATTCAATTGTACATGCATATATTTACATATGCATATGTGTAAGAACTTAACAATTAACAAAAAGGCACTTTCAAGTTGGCGTTAGCTGAAGTAGTTAGCACGTTGACTACAAAGCTAAAGATCCTGGGTTCAATCCCTGTATCCGACAGTCATTAAAATAACAGCACCACGCATTTTCCTGATGTACATTAGATTCCCTTTGCATCAGTTGTTGTAGGAAAGTTCAAGTGATGAAGGCATAGTCACTGGTCACTGAACTATACCGACTTCAGCAGATGCTAATCCTAATGTAACATCAGAGCGCCCTCCTTCGTCGGTATTGTGTAGCAAAATCATCGGCGAATTAAAATAACCAATAAAATATATTAAACACAGCTTCAAAATTTAAAACGCCTCATTTAACACCAGAAGGCGCTGCAACACTGCATTATAAAAAAATGGCGTGCAAAAAGCAGAGTTGTAAAAGAATGAAGCTTTCTTCTATCTCTTCCTTCACCACCTGTCTTCTATCACTATCCCTTTCCTAAAGAAGGTAACACCTAGCAATAGTAGTAGGCATTAATTGCCTGAGTGTTATTTCTCTTTATTAAAAAAGAAAAATATTATTAATTAATACTATCAATTAATATTAATGTTTAATTTGAGAAGGTACATAAAAGAGTATTAGTTTTTGAGATCAGAATATAAAACTAAAATTTAGGATTTACTTTTTCATCCATTGTTTTGATTCGATTGGAGTCAGTCGAAGTAAACAATCTGAAGAAGATAATAGCAAAAAAAAAAAAAAAAAAATAATCACCCCTATCGTGAACAGTTTTTTCCTCGAAATATTTTCCCTTTTCCCCAAATTGCAATCGTGAATAATTTTTCCCCAGAAATGTGTTCCCTTCCTTGATTCCTCTTATCGTGAATAATATTTTTTATATGGATTTTTTTTAAATAATTTCCCAATCCAAAACTTCAAGGCATCAAGTTCGTCTCCGTCCTCTACAACTCGCTTGTACATATTTTCCGATTTGAACTTTTTTTCTTCAGGAAGCTCAAATTTGTGGCAGCAGATCTTATAAATATTTAAATGTGATTTTATTCTTATTAAAGATTATAACATTTCATATTGCAGATTATTCCTTTATTTGGTTTTAGTTTGGTAGTGTTCATGCATGAACACACCAGCTGCAATTTCACGAAAGAAGTAATTTTCGGCATTATCTTCGTACTGATATACTATTGCCCTAAAGCCAAATATGTCTTTAGGAAAACTTTGTTTTGTTTGTTTCTGCCAGTGGATATAAGCAATTTTATTCCATTGGATTTCATATACGCTCAATGCCACTTTTGGATCTATAAAATTTTTCAAAATTCCATACACCGAATCAAATCAATGTTTTGTAATGTGCTTAAATTGCAAATTTTTGAAAAGTTCAAAGTTTTTCATATATTTTGGGAATCACAAATACATAGTTTTTTTTTATGCGTGACACAATAACTAAGGTAGAATCGCGCGTAGAACAATTTCACAATCAAAACTTTCAAGAGCCATTTTTCTTTTTCAAAAGAAAAAAAATTTAATTGACAAAGAGCTAGTTCTGCAGACTGCAGCTGCAAGCACGGTATTGCCTATTGTTCGCGGTATTACCATGATGGTAATACCATCTTCATTATAAAGTGATTTTTAAAAACTGAAATGTTACCAGTACTAAAATATTATGTCAACATCCACGATTAATTATTTTGCTGAGACATGCAAATTGTTAGAGCTCAAAATGAAAAGTGCCCAAATCCCTCCCGACGAAATTCTGTCCCCAAATTAGAGGCGAAATCCCCATTTTGGGGACAAATCCCCTAATCTGGTGGCACTGACTGTGGATGAGATATATGTATGTATAAAGAAATAGAAATTTTTGATTTTACAACTGTGAATATATTTCTATAATACCGGCTATTTGAGTATTTGCAAATACAGTTTTTATTTACAAATAAGACGAGTATAAACGTAGTATAGATAGCTACTAAATGTAAAAAAAAAAATCACAAAATCTATGATAATAATGAAAAACTGGTCAAAATGTGGCATTTGATATTGATCGAAATTCCAATAGAAAATAAATGGAAATTTCGTTCGATATTGAATGCCGTAATTTTCCCCAGTTCTTAAGATTTACAAAATATTAAAAAATACAATAATAAACTTTTTGGCATCTTTTGGGTCATATCACTTTTTTACTTAAAAACCAATATAATTCAAAAAATTTTCTTAACCATTTAAAGTGTTGATAAAAAATTTTAAACTTCAATTCTGAATAGGATAACATATTTATGGTATTATTTTTATGCGTAATGCACATTTATTAATTACCTTAAATATCAATTCTTTTGAAATTGTACATCTGTATTTATTAATAAGTTCTTCACTTGCAATCTATTCTTTCAAATCATTTTGAAATAAATTTAAGGCAGACAGCATGGGCAGACAAGTGCCTGCTAATTTAAGTTTACGCTTTATGTTTCTTTTTTGTAAGTTTTTTTTTTATAAAGATGAAATAAGGTGTATTTGGCCAATTTGTCCATTGACTTAAACGAGTACTTGCAACTTATCATCAGCAACTTTACTCCGAAAATAAGTATTTTTTGTGGTAAAAACTCGGATATTTTTAGATCATTTACTTTTGAGAATTGGCCACGTGTTTGGCTGTTTTAGTTTTCTAAAATCGTGCGATTTCAAATCGATCGGTTAACAGAATAGCTTTTTAAAAATATGTACTTTAATTAAATTTGGCTTTCACAATAGATATCGAAAATACAGTTAGAATTATCAAGTATGAATGTGCAATTTTACTCGTATATTTAAAAACCTTACACAAATGAAAATATTCATACCTAGGTGTATGTCTTTATATTAAGTTTCACACATAGAAAATAAAATCTTGTTTTAGAATCTTGTTGTAGAATCTGTACGAATCTGCGTACATTTATTGTCAAAATAAAAGCGAAAGTTAACTTTGAACAAAAAGGGGCAAAAAATAATGCAAATGATACTAAAAGGGGATTTAAAAAGTAAGGGGCATAAAAAGTAGCAAGGCAGTTGAAAAAGGGGCAAAGCGGTAACGCTGTCTCGGGAAACTCTTCATATACATTTTGTAAGCAGATACAGGTAATTAAAAAAAAATTAATACATATTTATATTTTCGACATCATATGACGTAGGGCAGGAAAAGGGGAAAACATTACATCATCTTCTTTTGAAATTACTAAGCAGAGAGTAAGCGTTAAAGTGTCAACAGCATCGCGTATACATACATACACTTTTTACGACAGAGCAGTTGGAAAAAATAAATAACTGTAATTTATAGATGATCTATAAATGGGAATGTGATGGATAGTGCGACATTGTTTTCAGAATACAAACAACCTAAAAGTTTGTTGTTCCTGGCTGATAGTAACTCTGCATTAACAAGTTTTGAGGACATTTGGATTAACTCAACCCCTGGAATGAAATTTTTTTGTAGGCCAATTAGCTGAGAATATAAAGAGCAGACTACTACTTCAACACAAGATTTGGCTAATTTGATTGAGTATTGAGTCAGAAATAAAATGTATAGAGCCTATTTCAATTGAGATAGGAAATTATTCCTTAAATATTTCTTTCGAAAGATGGTTATACGAAAAAATATTCTTATAACCATATATGGACACCACTATGTGATAAAAGCAAAAAAAAAAAAAAAAAAAGACCCGTGTCTCAAAGTTTTGCCACAAGTCATGCATTTTTGTTATATCGGTTCCAAAGATATGGGGCCTTGGTGTCCTTTTCCATTTCCTCAGGCTCATATCTTGTAGCTCTTATCATAAAGAGCAAAAATTGTGAACATATAAAATCAAAAAAACTTCATCTTCAAGATCAAAATCGTAAAAAATTTAAAAAAAAAATTCGATTTTGTTTTACATTTTTTCTCCTGTTCAGGTCCATAGGTAGCAAACCGTTCAAAATTCAAGGAAACAATCAAACAAAACAAAAATGTACCTAAGATTACAATAAACAACTTTTTAGAACATATGAACTTCCTAAGAATGATTCTTATCACCGTTTAGGCAGCGGTTAAGTAGCCGCAAAAGTGAAAAATTTCCAAACAAATAAAATTAAAAAATTTTTAGGAACAGGGACAAAAAGGTTAAAAAAATCGATTTTTTTAAATTTTTTACGATTTGATCTTGAAGATGAAGTTTTTTTTAATATTATATGTTCACAATTTTTGTTCTTTATGGCAAGAGCTACAACTTTGCAACAGAAAAAAAAAATTCAAAATTCTGTTCGGTTTGTAAGATCATATTTTTCATGACTTAAAAAATTACACACAGTGTTACGATTGGTGGAAAAGTTGGTAATGCCATAACAAACACAGCATCTAATTGGACTTGTTTCATATGTAAAGAAAAGAAATCCCAATTGGCGCATTTATCTAATACATAGTTGGTCAAAGTCGCAACAGAATGCTGAACTTCAATCAGCTTCTTATACAAATGAATACACATACACGAATAGCCTTAATACAAATTTCAGTTTAGTTTAATTAAACCAGCGTTTAAACTTGCACTGATTTATTCGCCCCAACTCTGCTGTTATGGATCTTTATTTGTCTCCTTCGCACAAAGAAATCAAATAAGCGCTCTGAAGCGTGGATACAACAGGTTTAAATGTTCTACAATATTTTGCATTAAAATTATGCTATAAAGCTCTGAATACATCAAATCTCGAAAATCTTCATTGTAGGACTTTACATAAAACTGCTGAACACTTACGAGTACTATACCTGAAGCGCAATTGATGCGCAGAAGTGCGCGAACTTCAAACACTGTTTTTTTCATGCGTACCCCGGCCAAATGAACAACATGAATGCGGTACCGTTAATGTTGGTCTTAACAATAATGACTCTTGCAAGAGATGTTGCTCGGAAGACGGAAAATTGGCAGAGACTCTGCGTGAGTGCGCGTTAAATAAAGTTTATGTGATGAAAGAAAAAAATCCATGTAATATTGGCATTTATTAAACTCATTAACATAATAATTAATTGACTAATTTACTACTTATTTTAAAAAAATTTTCTAGCACTTGTTTCTAAACATGTCTTACATGTGTGTTGAATAAAGCAAATATTTGAATGAAATGGATTAAATAAATTTTTTAATATAAATACCTAATGAACGGGTGCGCATTTTTGTGAATTAAATGAGAAGTTTTCGACGGGCTAAAATTAAGTAATTACATATTCATAACATAATGCTTTAGAGCAGGTATAATCAAAGTGTTTAAATCTAAACAGAAGCAAGCTCTTGTATGAGAAAAATCCCATTTCGTTGTCTTGCTTTGACGCAAGTCCTCAAACAACTATCAACTATTAGAGATTATTATACATAATATTCATTCCTCTACTGCTTATTTGGACTAAGAAACTTTTAATTTAAAAGACATAAAGCTTTTGCTTTAACCTGCAAATTTTAATATAAGCATCGTTACCTTAATATAGAAAGACCCCAACTTTAAAAAAAATCAAGTTTTTTTTATTTTTCAATACATTCCCAATAAGCACTCAAAAAATTAAAATTCAAGCACTTGAAATTAAACGGGAAACAAAGTTGAATTCAAGCATTTTTTTCAAGTAATTTTCAAGTTTGAAAATATTTTTTAATAAAAAATCAAACAAATACGTAATTTATTTATTATTAAAACTGAAATTGTGGTGAATATATCAAAAATAAATAAATAAAAGTGAATTTGGAAAACAAAGGTGAGTAAAACGTGAAAACAATAGCGAAGGCAGATTTGCAGAAAATAATTATTAGAAAACAAGGGAATTGCATTTTGCTTTCCATTTTAAAAGCCTTGTTTTTGCAGCTTGAAATACACTTGAATTCAATTGTAATACAAGGTTGAATTACAGTATAATTCAAGGCTTGAATTAAACTGTACTACAACTGAATTGTTCGCATTGAGTTCAAGTTCCCTTTTTACTGGAGAATGTTATTGAATTAAAGTGTGAATAAAGCATAATTCAACCCTTGACAATTGATTGTGTGGCTTGTTCTACACTTGATTTCAAGCAAAATTGCTTATTGGGATTAGATGTTCTTCTATCGAAATATACAAAAAAAAAAAATCGATTTCAAAAAAATAGTGAGTTAGGGCTTTTCTATATTAAGGTATGTATGTATGTACATATGCATGTTTATATTAGGTCTGTTTCTTTACTTCTTGGGTGAAGTTCGGTAAAATAAGAGCATACAATTTTTTCTGTCAATAAGAGAAAAACAAAATTTTAACGTTCAGTTACCCGACTGTAATTAAATGTAACTGCAACGTAGGAAGCAGCTGATCGATAAAGTAGGTTGCGTTAAATTACATCTGTATAGACATTTTCATTACTTTTCACATAACAATATCGATCAGCTGTTTCCTACCGTTGCAGTTATATTCCATTAGAGTTGACCAACTGAGCCGTTAGTCGAAGAAAACTACGGGCTCTTTCTTGCCAGAAAAAGAAGAACATCACTCTCTCACAACCTCTCTCATTTACCCAAAATTTGAGTAAGGGAACGTGTTTCGATAAGGTTGGCATCCCCTGGGCGCCCAATTTAAGTTAAAAAAGCAGACCTATTGTATGTAATTTTAAATTATAGTAAGCAACTTACATATATGTTTTAGAAAAAAAAATATTTAAAAATAATTCCGGCTTTTAATTTTCTTTTTTACTTTTAGCTTTTAGCTTTAAAACACATCAATACCAACACTGAATGATATTATTTTTTGACTAATTGCTGTAATATTCTACCTATTATTCTTAGACCACAATCGGTGTACGGACATCCAAGGTTTTACTATCGGTTAAAGTGGATGATAGCGAACACGATGTGTTATTGTTATTCAATTGACTTTCCATATCGATGTCACCATTGTGAAGCTGAAAATTGTTATTTTCAGTTGTTATGAGAGCTACTGATGGGACTCGATGAATTTCAACAATTTCTGTAAGAGTAGCGCCCTCCTCTTCTGAATCGGAGGGATGGCACTGTGCAGGTGCCTTAAGATGAGTGGGATGTTTGAAAAAGGCATGCAAAGGCGGCGAAGGCGAACGTATGGCATACATTGATGACGAAGAAGTGGGTGACTGTAATATCACCTCGTCCAGTTCTAGATCTGTACTTTCTGGCGATATAACGGTGGTAGTGGTTTTGGTAGTTGTATCCGAGGAATCAGTTAATTCATTCATTTCGGCCATCATTTGTTCAAAGCATATGTGAGCCACCTCATCGCTATCGTCGTCAGAATTTAAGGCATAGTAAAGATTAGCGGCAATCTCGTTGCCAAAAACATTGCGAAATTGTTGAAATAATTTTTGAGCCTCTGCATCGTCAGGCTGCTGGTCAAGAGAGCCACGTTGTTTTGGCGGCCACGGCGCATCCGTTGTAGTCCAAATAAAGTTGTCATTTGAGCAATCTTTTTCACTTCGTTGACCTCGTCAAACTTTTTCGGTTGTTTTTGTTTTTGATTTTGTTGGTGTTAAATTGGTGGGGAATCTGTAAGGTATGCAAAGAACTAAAATAACATTTAAATGTTCGTTTACTAACTTCAAGGCGACTAACCCTTTTGTAATGGAACTGGCGTGGGAGTCATCCTGTCCGGTTTTGGAAGTTTGTGTTTGTGTTGAGGATACGTTACTTTTGTTGAATGGCGCCTGGAAGGAGGTCGAAGTTATGGTAAAATATCCACCCGGCTTGGGTTTTAAATGTCTATTGTTGATTTGCATATGTACAGTCTTCATGAATTCAATTTGATGAGCTAATTTTTGTATTTGCTCCTAAGGATTTGATTAACAACAAAAAGAATAAGACGATTATTTAAAATTAAATTTTACTTGTTTCTTTGATACTATCAGAAAAATAAACAAGAGATATTTGTTTACCTTTAGTTCTTCATTTTCTTGATATAAGTCGGGGGACTCGTCGGGTACCAAGCCTACTCCATTTAAAGAAAACGACGCGGTTATGCTTCTGACTTTGGCCTTTTGATCCCACTTGTCACCTTGTCCTTTGAAAATGCGTGATATTTTAGGGCCAAAGACAAGAGCAATTGTGGTAGTAGTTGATAATTGAGTTCGCAGAAAACCCAAAGCATATTTAATATCTGGACCTGCTTGTGGATAAATTAAAATGCTAGAAATAGAAACAAAATAATCACCTTAATTGTATGCAATTTTAATAGAGAAAACTAAGCTTAATTAGAGGGTGGGTTAATAAGTGCATGACTTTTTGAATTTCCCGCCTCTTAACTGAAAGAGCAACTCTTCTACTGCCAACCAATGACCAATGTCAGATGACTTTCGTTAAAATTTGAAGAATATGTGTCGTTTAGCTTGAGTTTGACAGCCTTGATAGCAGACTAACGTGTGATTTGAATAGGAAATTGGAAAAAAAATTCATGTGCTCATCAAAAACCATCACTATAATAATGGCTAACGTCCCTTTTCACAATGTATGATTAAGAGTTAACGTGAACTTTAACTGACAGTTCTTCATACAAAAGTTGCCGTTAAAGTTCCTGTTAGCTTTAAATTATACATTGTGAAAGGGCCCGTAAGTTTGATAAATACTATGGGAACCCTTTACCATCAATGCAAACCTGATCGTCAGCTGACCTTACCCCATCCGTCAAACTCTATATAAAATAGCTCGAAATCTTAACTCGAACTGTCAATATACAAATAAAAATAATCCTAGAACAAATTTTGTGAGTTGTAAGTGATAAAATAATAATTTTTCTGGAGGGCAAAAAAAAAACTTACACTTCTTATAAATTTTTCTCAGCGCGTATCTCTTCAATTAATTTCGACAAATCCGTTCATATCATTTTGTTAGTTATTTACAAAGTCCTTACCTTGACAGACACTTAATAATTCTATTTGACGGCGATAAGATGAATAGTTTCGAATGGTGTGATGTTTGAACAATGCAACGTAGTATTATGGAAACAACTGATCGATATTGTTACGTGAAAACTAATGAACAGATTCTTACATTCCTATTGCATCTCAATAACTATTTTCATTACTTTTCACATAATAATATTAATCAGCTGTTTATTACTGCTTCAGTTGCATTTCATATCAGGCGGCTAACTGAGCCTTTAGCCCACTATAGTGGAATGTAACTGTAACGGTAGAAACCAGCTGATCGCTATTGTTATGTAAAAAGCAATGAAAATATTTATGGAGATGTAACCGGAAGGTAAGAAATTGTACATCAATTTTCACTTAACAATATCGATCAGCTTTTTTCTAACATTACAGTTACATTCCATTACAGTCGGCTAACTGAGCTTTAACGGTAAACTTTGAAAAAAAATTAAAATTTGCCTAAAAAAGTAAAAATAAATGCAGACCAATTTTTTACTGCTAACGAAATCACTGAAAAAGTAACATTTATATTTGTTGTTATTTTTGGTGTATATGAAAGCTGCAAAAGGAATATTTACTGAATCAGACAAACAAATGTTTGTGTCTCTGGAACAAAAAAATTTCTGCTTTATGTATTATGATGCGTCAGAAAGAAAAAATAACGCAACAACAATATTAAAAAAAATCCATTTGACCTCTTTGCATTACAAATTACTTTATTCCATTACTTACAAAAAAAAAATTTTTCTTAAAATTATAAATAACTTTTATTACCCTGAATAACTTCAAAACAATTAATCTAACAAAAACCTTCATTACTTGTTTTAAGTTTTGAATAAGGATAAAGGACTATTGTCATATTGTCTGAATGCACGACACAACAAATCATCAAAGAAAGACAAAACAAACTTACTGTAACGCAACCATTGTTATATTAACAAGTGCAATATTATAAATGGCATATGAGATGAGACGCGCCTCATTATATAATGATTCTGCATTGCGGACATTATAACAAACACGTATGCCCCAGGCCAAGAATAAAACTTCACCAATTGCCAAACTATGATCCCACCAATTATAAGAGCATTGTTTGAATTTTAGGCCAGCTTCATCGTTTATCTGCAAAATAGAACAAAACCAAAGAAAATAAATATAAAAATAATATAACAAATTTACTATAAAACCTACAAATACGGCGTAAGGTGTATCCGATATTGTCCAGGTTCCCAAATATATAAGCATCACCAACAATATGGGAACCATCCATTGCAAAAGCTGTTGATCAGTTAATTTAACTTTGTGTGCAGATTTCACGCGATACGTTAAAGACACTCTGATTTGTAGAAAATCGATATTGAAAATATTGAACAATAAAATTTCAATTAAAGAAAAAAAAAAATATAATCAATCTTACCTCCAAGTTTTCATTAGCAATGATGTATAAGTTATGCAAAAGCCCATGTGTCGGGTCCACTTTGTTATAATACACCAAGTTGTATCCAAATAGGGAAATATGGCAACCATCTATTCAAGTAAGAGAAACAAAATTGAAAACTTAGGTAATATTTTTTTATTAAAAAATATAGAATAAACATTTGCAATATTATTGTGCAATAATTAATATTGTGGCACAATATATTGGATAAAATATCCTTTTTAGACACCCAAAGCTTACTTTGCAAAGTCTTTATTCGGCTGGGTGAAAGACAGAGGTAGGAATACTTTTTGTTTTCGTCTTTCTTTTAGCTAAATTAATACTTTGAAAAGTAAATTTTCCGTGTGTAAAAGGGGTGATATTAAATGTGGCACAATAAAATTGATAAAATCAAATCTATTTTAATGTAAATTACACAAAAAGGAGTATTTTGTTATTTGTTGGCAGCATTGTACAACAATTATTTGCCACCACTCATCTCAGACCCCTTTTAGACAGGCAAATTTTACTTTGCAAAGTCTAAATTCAGCGAAAGACAAAAATAGAAAGTATTTCTGCCTGTGAGTTAAGACTTTACTGAGTAAAGTTTGCGTGTCTAAAAGAGGGCCAAACCCACGATGTCGACACTCACACTTACATTTGAAACAAGAACAAAATATTAAAATTTGTTTTTGTTTTAAATGTAAATGTGTTACATCGTGGGATTGGTCCTCAATTCAGCTGGGTGAGAGATAGAAGGAAAAATACTTTCTCTCTCTGTCATTTAATTTAAATATTTCAAAACTTTTTCCTACGAAGGTGGGTCATTAACTCAGTGCCTTTTTAAATTCCCCGTCTCTTAATTGGAATGGCAACATTGCTCCTGTCAACAAGCAACTGTCAGTTCGTCGGCGGTTTATTGGTTTACGGCACAGTATATTCAAAATACATTATATCTGCAGCAAGCCAATAACTAACTTACGGGCTTACTCCTGTCTAAATTTGA
Source organism: Tachina grossa (assembly GCA_949987645.1). Taxonomy (NCBI): domain Eukaryota; kingdom Metazoa; phylum Arthropoda; class Insecta; order Diptera; family Tachinidae; genus Tachina; species Tachina grossa. The sequence goes on from OX465275.1 coordinate 20,394,459, forward strand.
ACTAGATGCCTCATTTAGTTTGTGTTTGGCAGCCGCACGTTTTGAAAAGAAAATGAAAAAAAAATTAAAAAAAAAATTTTACTCAAACCAAGGCTAAGCTTGATAAGCACTATGGAGACTCTTCAGCATCAATTTCAATGATAAAAGAGTGGTTTACTGCATTTCGTTATGGCCGTATAAGTGGAGTGTGCTGTAAGCCCAGTTCAGGTCTCTACATCCGAAACAATTGAATTGAATTGAATGAATTCAATTTCCACAAGATGGATGCCGCGTTTGCTCAAAATCGACCACAAACAAGCGAATGAGCAGTTTCAAAGGCAAAAATCTATGAATTGGGCTACGAATTGCTCCCTCATCCACCCTTGTTGCCAGATTTAATCGGGGTGACTATTGCTGGCTCCCAAACTTGGGGAACCCAATAATTAATAATCTTTTCTTCTTTTTCTCTAAATAAAATTCGTAAAATTATAACCACTTGAGGAGTGGTTATAGTTTACTATTCTCATAATAAAAGGGTTGGCCCTAATTCCTCTCCAATCCTAAAAAAGAGAATAGTTTAAAGTTTTTTGGTGTCCACCATACACCAAAAAAGTACATGGTTTCCCTTGTGGCTGAGTGGTAGCGATGCTAGTCTCTCAGTCCAGAGGTCGTGGATTCGATTCGCTCCATAGACCCTGAGAGTTTTCCGCAGACAAGCTAATCGCTTCGCGGGTTGTGTTATTACAAAAAAAAATTGCTCGGCGGAAGGACATTTGACTCCAAAAACGAATCATTTCAGAAACAAATGTCTATTTTGATGACCTCGACAAATCATATTTTTCGGAAGGGATACAAAAAATTGGAGAAACCTTGGACTAAGTATATAGAACTCTCAAAGGAGACTATGTTAAAAAGTAAAATAATTTTTTATATAAAAATCTAATTTTTTTTCAAGAAGTCACTGAGTTAATCACCTCACCCTCGTATACCATCTAATAATGGGAATTAATAGGACAATCATATTTATTTATTGCAAAATGTTAACTTTATGTAAATTATTTTGAATTCTTATGCAAGAATACATTAGATTACACTGTGCAACAAGAAAAATAAGTAAATATTTTTATGCTTTGCTATACTTGAATCATCTGTTTTGAATTATTTCATAAAATTTGGATTTTAAAATAGGTTGCTTATTTAAATTTCTCATAACTATATAAGGAATTTGTTTGCACAAAAATTTTAAACAAATGTGCGAATTTAGCTTAAATTGAAATTAGTTCTTTTATTATAAAGTAAAACGTGTTGGAGTTAACAGAATGCAAATCGCTCTAAAAAAAAGAAGAAACCTATCAATAGTGTTTTGGTAGTCCAATCAAAATAAAATCAAAATATTTGTAGTGGCAATCAGATACGAGTATCATGAGAAAAATTTCACATTGTTGCATAGTGTTGTTCTTTAACATTTTGTGTCACATAAAATTGTTTTTTATAGTCATTGCAAATGAAAAGGTGGTAATAACATTTTATTTAAATATACAAACATGCAATAAAAATATTATACATTTATTCACAAATCCCTTTTGGCATCATAAAGCTGTAAGAAAATTAAACCAATTATTATTTGCATAGAAATATACTGTTTCTTTTAATGAGGAATGTACGAGTATACAAAAACAAACCATGAACTAACTATTGGCTATGGGAAAATGTACTTTCCGCCAAGTTCGAAATACAAAAACAAATTAATAGTGAAACACATAAAGTATTCATATTCATATCCACAGCCCAAATAAAATTTAAATAAGTAAAAAATAGACAAAAATATAATAGAAATTATATATGAATATTTTTCCAATTTCTTAATTTCCTCAGAAAATAATTTAAAAATTAGTCTAATCACCATAATGTTTGAGACACTCAAAATACTAATAAATTTCATGTTAAACATTACAAAATGACGATCTGCATTGCGAGAATAGCAATAAATAAAAGGAAAGTAATATTTTTTCTAATATATTTTATTTGTATTTAAGAAATTTATTATTCGACATATTGCCAGAAGTTTATTTTAATTTAAAATTTATTTGCTGGTGGTTCAGCGTTGTCTATATATAGATTTGTATCGATTTGTATTAGTTTCTAAGCCTACTACGCTTATTTTTCTTTTGTGATTTTCAAAAATATTATTATTTGTGAATTCTCAAATAGTTCTTGAAAGTCTGTGCATAAGATAAGAGGTTTGTGACTATTCAAAATGTGTGGTTGAAGTGTACTGATGATTTGTTACAGCAACAATGAAATATATAGACAACGCTGAACCACCAGCAAATAAATTTCAAATTAAGATATTATATATATATAACTTCGTGCTAACCTAAATAGAAAAATGAAAAAATGGAAAAACAGGGGAAATAAATAGTGACACTTACATATGTATTTACCAAAGGTAAATCAATAATTGTACACAACAATCATTTCTCACATTCCGTTTCATTAGAATTTACGTTAAATAGCTGATGTTAATAGTAGATAGACTAGGGTGCTGATGAAGTGCGTTGCTGCACAGAAAAATATCGGTATTTCCCCCAGCTTAAAAGTCTAATTTAATTTTTCTTCTCTTCTTTAGAAACTCACATTAATTAACAAAATATTTTATTTGTCATTAAAATGAATGAAACAAAAAATTAATTGAAAAAAAATCATTATATTAATTGATTAAATTATTTTAATTAATTGGCAACAAAATCAAAATCTATTAATATAATATGCGTTGGAAAAAATTCTTTAGCGTCAAGTGAAATTTGTATTGAAGAAATTAATTCATGCTGGAAATCAATAAAGTTAATGATTAAATGTATTAAAATGGAAATTGTGATTAATTGAAATATAACTGTTTATTGTCGGCTTCGATACTTCAAGTATTGTTGATGCTGATGCCAAATCGAGGGAAAACCTGCTTAACATTTTTACATATTGTGCCGTTACTGCCAAAAAAGCTTAAATGATATAATTTTTTTCTTGGGCTATGTTAAGGTTCATGTCTATAGGGGCAAACCCGCAACGTTCGACGCAATGGAAGACAATATTGAAGAATTTATTCGTGGAAATATTATGCCAAAATTGGACCCAGCGTATGAAGCATTTCAGCCGTAGCCGCGCTCAACATTTCCATGAAATAATCCTTACACATTGAATTATATAGATCGTTCCACCGAGTCAAATAAAAATTTCATACATTTCTCTAAATTTTATTTTTTATTTTTATATATCAAATCCGACAGCTCAAAAAAAATCACCCTTTACGCATATGTCCTTTATTTCATTAGATATTGATGAATGAAGAACAAAAAGTTATCGTCAAATATATGGTTGCCTTTTTGTGTAGACCTCGTTCATATCTGCTCCCAAACATTAAAAATGCGAAAATGCCCTTTCTAGTCCCCAATATCTACATGAATGTGTTTTTTTAACTAGAATGATTTGCATACATATGTACATATGTATGCAAGAAATGTTTAAATGTGTTACACAATTTCCATTCATGTAAATATTTAATTTGTCTGTTGAAATGTTTTTTTTATACTCGTATAAGATTTTTAGTATTTTATTATGTTAGAACAATAAATTTTACAATATATAGGCGATTACAACTAAAGCTGCTTTCACACAGCCTGTATTTTATATCTGACTGATACATACATATGTATGTTTGTAATTTCGTATGTCTGTCTAAATCACCAATTTACAGACAACTTAAAACTTTTGCTTTAAAACATATATATGTAATTGTTTAATTACATCTGGAATAGTAGGTGTGTTTATTTACTAAAAATGTTTACGAATTTGTATTAATTGTTACTGGACAATTTGTATTAATTGTTACTAGAAAGTGGGATTAGTTAGCATGTTGATTAAAAAACCGAAGATCGTGGGTCCGAGCCCGATCTCCGACAGTCATTAAAATAATGATGTGCATTAGTGTCCTTTGTATCAGTTGTTATGGGAAAAGATCTAGTGATGCAGCCATAAGGCACTGGTCACTAAAACTACACCGTCTTTAGCGGATTCTAATCCTAATGTAACATCAGAGCGTTCTCTTTCGTCTGTAGCAGAACCATCGGCGAAGTCAAATAACCAATAAAATGGCTACAGTTTCAAAAAATTTAATACGCCTTATTAACACCAGAGACACTGCAGCACTGCATTATTAAAAAAGCATACAAAAGCAGAGTTGTAAAATAATGAAGCCTTCATTTACCTCTTCCTTCACCACCTATCTTCTCTATCACTATCCTTTCCCTTTCAACCTTGAGAGTCAAAAAAATTCTTGCAAGTTATTACTAGTAAAATTTTTTACTTGAAAGAATTATCCAAACAGCTGTTCTGTATTTTGTTTACTAATTAATTTTTTTGAAAAATTTCTAAAAAAGAAAACACGAATTTCCTTATAAAAAAAATAAAAAATTTTTATACATATCGCTCATTTACTCAAACAACCTCATAACTCAAAAAAACAAGTTTAACCCCCTGTTTGTGTAAAACGTTTGAGTTAAAAATCTTGGCGTTTTTGTAATAGACTAAAGGAAACTTGTAAAACTTTTCTTTAATCTATTACAGAAACGCCAAGATTCCTAACTCAAACGTCTTGCACAAACAGGGGGTAAAGTTTTAAATTTACACACAACTGACTGGGAAAAGAAACTTTTATTATTATTTTTTTTCTTTTTGAGTAAACAAGATATTTGTATGAAATTTTTACACAATGTGAATAACGATATGAGGATTAATTCTGAATCATTAACTCAAAAAATGTAAGAAGCAAGCATATTTCCTCAATTTATTGTTTTTCTTTGATTAAGGCACATACATATGTAGATACAATTTCATGGTCAAGGAAGTTCAATTGTTGAAGACTTGTTTATCATAACTAATCAGGGATGGAAAATGGCTTTCTTGAATTTGTTAATAGTTAATTGTTAATCAAAAATAATGAAAAATGCATAAAAATGGTAAATAACTATGTAAAGTATTTTATATAGTAAAGGATAGATTTTGTATATATATACAAACGATTTTTTAGATTTGAAATTTGTATGGCAAAAATATTTTTGAAATGTATTTTCATTATTTTTCATATAAATTTATAAGCGTTTAGAACAGAAATTTTTTACAAAATCTGCCTATAACTGTTGATTTTTAAAAATTTTGTAATTTAAAATATAAATAAAAAAAGAATGCCAAAAATACATCAGAAAAAGTAGAGTATCAATTTCCATCTGTGATTCCGATATAAATAAAATTTTCCTGCATGCTTTTTACTAGCAAAGCGTTAATTTACTTTTTCTTATCTGGGAGGGTTGTTAGTTTCTGCTAATGTTTTGTTATACAAAAACAGCTGATGTCAGATGCTTTGTCAAATCAAATTAATATGAGCTTAAATTTAAGAGCCTGTTTGTCTAAATACGAACGAACGTTTCGATCGAACATTAGTATAGGAAGCAAAAACAAATTTGAGTTTTTGTTTTTAATATAAATGTTCGATCGAAATGTTAGTTCGCATTTAGACAAACTGGCACTAAATTTTATCATCTGGCATTTTCGCTTTAACACGACATGTATTTATTTTGCAGAGTGAAATTTGACATGTCAGGTGTACATTACAGGCCATGCTGAAAGCATTAATACCTAAACACATATTGTACACAAATAGAACACATACAAATACATCGTCATATGAAACAAAACAAAACAAATGTAATTTACAAAACATTCCAAATCGTCTTTTTTTATTGATATGATATAGTTAACATAAATCCACAAAATTTTGAACTGTGTGTAACCAAAAATACCGAAATTATTAACGAAAGTCAAAGGCTTACAAAATTTTTAAAACACTCGCTTTTTCAGGTGTGAATAGTATTTAAATATTCTTATACATACATATGTAGATATGTATATTGGTGTAAAGTTTTGATCAGATATGCTATACCATAATGCCATAGCCATAACCATAAATATATTTGTTTGACTTATTAGTACTGTCATAACAATAAACAGCTGTTTATATTTTCATTTCTTTATGCATTTAAAAAGTGTACGGCTTCCACAAGCTTTCCATCATTCATTGTACTAACTACACAATTTTAAATATGTAAATAGTTTTCATAAGAAACTTAACTAACAGCCTGTTTATGTAAGACGTTGACGGCGGAATCATTAACGTTTTTGTAATAGCTTAAAGAAAAGTTCCACAAGTTTCCAATATTTCTAGTGTCAACATCTTACTTAAAGAGAGGGTAAGTAAAAATAGAAACATAAATCAAAAGTTTCCAGAAAATACAGCAAATGCAGAAAGTAAAAGCACAAAAAAGTCAAATGTGCCTAATCAAGTAACAGCTGTTTGTGGTTGCTTTTGATGGTTATGCTTATGGTTACAGCTAAAGCATTATGGCAAGTCTCCTATAATCAAATACAGTGTTGCCTATATAAAAAAAACAAACATTTATTACTTTAAGTAACCAAATTCACTGAATCAGTAAGTATTTTATATGAATGCGGACCTAAAAATAAATTAGTAGATGCTGATAACAATTTTGTAAAAATTCGAATTTAACAGAGTTTAAGTTTAAGTGTTTAGTGGTGTATATCTTGTTTATTGATAGATACAACGCATTGTTGTGCTCATGTTGTTGTTTATTTTTATTGATCGTGTGGTATACTTGTAAATGCCAACAAACTACAAATAAAATTGGAACAAACAATTTATTTGAACATTAAAAAATATTTTGGATACTTTTTTGGGCATATTTTTTTTCTTCTGCGTATAAGGTTTATTCGACCAGCTGTTTTGTATAGTTATGACAATGTTACTTACGTCCAATTGAACCGTAAAACTAGTTCAAATGAAAATGATGATTTCTGAATTGAAACTCACCTCTAAATACATAATTGAACAGCCAATTAAGGTTATTAATAAAAATATGGGACTGGCCACCTTAAAGACTTTAACACGCCGGTGATGGAACAAATAACCCGCCAAAATACAGCATCCTATAGCGCAGCCAACCGAAATGGTAAGAAGAGATATTCTACAATAATAAGGAAAAGTAGTCTTTCATTATATTTGTTTAGTTCTTGGCCTGTTCCACATACATATGTCTGTAGCAAAAAAAGAAAAAAAGTGCTTAAGTCGAGATAAGCTGATTTTGAGCTAATGGCATCTCTGTAATCTTGATAGTTGAAAGTGCTTCTGGACCTAATCTCAAATATTTTGCGTGATTTTTGAGGAAGTTTTAGCGCAATAACTTGCTGACTATATATTTTTCGACTTGTAATCTCATACTGAATAAAAGCTTAATTCAGCTTATATTTTGATATATTTCAAACTGCATGGAAAGATATTTTCTTTAAGAAAATTTAAATTAACAACGAATTTTAATATTTAAGTGCAAAAGAAACAAATTTCTGAAAATCGCCTTGAACATTTAAAAGTGTATTCTCCTATAAAACACTAAAATATGACTTAAGCACTTTTTCCTTATTGCCACAGATATTATTTATGGTGGTTTTAAATACAAATTGTAGTAAGTAAGAATACATTTTCTTTCGACAACGTGGAACGGGCTGCGTACATAGTTATTAAATGTTTAATCTTTTTTATTTTTACCCACCTAAAAGGCCAATTATAATCAGCCAGGCAGGGTTCCGGTCCGGCACAGATATCACAACCCGGCGCACATTGTAGACAAATGAAAACTTCTGAATAATAGTTGCTAATATTATCTTGATGTTCTTTCCAGGCTATTTCCATAATGGTGCCATTAAAGCCATCCGGATGGCGTATGGAATAAAAGCCACGCCTACACAGGCACTGGTAGGCACCGCGGGACCAAGTGTTCGGTGTGGCCAAAATTTTGCTAGTGGTTATTGTCGGTGACTCGGAGGTGGGTAAACGATAATCGCACTAAAATAAATTTAAATCATATCAACAAAATTTTTTTTATTGCTAAAAATATAAAATTTTTCTTAATGTAGTGTTATTTAATTTAAATGCATCTTATATAAGGCACACCATTAATATTCATAGCTTATTATAATTTCCCTAATTCAAATTATAAATGCCTTCATATTAATTCAGCAATTTTCTCTCTTTACTTTGTTTTTATTCAAAACATTGAAACATTCATTATTCATAAACCGTCATTCATTCGTTCATTCATTCATTCCATTAAAGTTTGCATAACCATAAAAAAGAAACCTCATAAAAATAAATTCTTCCCAACAACTACTCACCACCATTGTATCACGATGACACTTGTGCGATTTATGAAATGCTTGTATATCGTTAATGTATTCGCTTGTTTGCGTATCGACTAAATGTAAACGTCTTGTTTGTATTTGCTGATAATTAAATCGATACGCTACCGGTGCTTCGCATTGATTGACACGCAAACCCGTCACATCAATATCGATGCTTATAAAACCGCGCAGGCCGTGACGACCGTTCGGTGGTATTGCAATACTGTATGATAAAATCCATTTGCTTAGCGAACACGAAAAATATGGAAACGTCCACCAGCCTTTGTAATAGATATTCGGTGGGCTGGGTGCAAATTTTGGTGAGCGTAATGTGGGTGAGGAGCTTTCATCGGCAAACCTGAAAAAAATTAATAAAATAACAATTCATTAGATGGAAAATGTTTTACAAATAAAGCATAAAATACATAGACCACAAGTTGCCGACTAGAGATGGGCGCGTGTGGAGTTTTTCCAACACAACACGACACAAATACGAATACAACGGCGCTCAACACATACGAAACACACACGCAAACAATTTTGTCAACATGATACTGCATAACACGCAGTATTTTTTTCAAGAGTAGCTTTTCAAAATATGGCATCGAGTTGGCACTGCCAGCTGATATTATCTGTTTACGTACAGAACTTTAAGGTTCAATCAGACGTGCCATAACCATAACTATAGAAACCAGATATTCGAACCAAACTTATGGGCAACACTGTATTTGATTATAGGTGACCCGCCATAAGGCCATAGCCATTATCATAGAAACCAATTGAATGTTGGTTTGGTTATGGCTATGGCACGTCTAATTTAAGGTTTAAAATTCAGAGGCCCATACAATATCAAGAAATATGCTGGTGTTGTGTGTTCGACGATACAAAATATTAAATTTTTTTCTCTACAGGAAATTCATTTATACATATTATACATCTAAAATCGCTTCGTGTCGATTTTGCTCAACACGCACAAAATCAGATGTTTTGTCACGAACACTCCGTGTTGAGATGGGCGTATTCATTTCACGAAAAACATAATTTCTCGAAAACAGTATACACACGCTTATATGAAAACAATTATTTTGACGCCATCATAATTACGGGCGATTATACATAGAGTGCTGATATTTCTTTCTGCTTACTATAAAACCTTAAAGATATATCCTTAATTTTATTTTAAAACAAGTAAGAGTGCTATATTCGGCTGTGCCGAATCTTATATACCCTTTACCAAAGTGCGTTTATGTAGTATAGAGATACATACTCAAGCACATACTTACTTTTATGTACAAAAAAAAAAAAAAATAATTTTCAAACCCTAGAATCATAATTTTAGATTTTTCTGATTACTTATACCAATCTAGTAGTTCTTAAAAAAATATAGAAAGTGTGTTAAGTGAATAAAAGGAAATTAAAAAAAAATGTTTTAATTAGTTACCTTAATGTCTAGAAAAAAAAAATCATAGTTTCCAGCTCTGGAGCTGTGGCTTTTATTTTTATAATTTTCTATACCAAACTTTTCTTTCCAAAACGTAAAATATATATAATTTATAAAGGAAAAGATAAAAATTAATTAGACTTAGTTACTTTTATATATCAAAAAAGTGTAAGTGTCCCAACCCTGAACTCATCTTTTTTGATTTTTCTTATTTCTTACACCAATCTCTTTCTTTTAAGAATTTAAGAAATGTTTAATTTATAGAAAAAAAAGGAAAAATTTGTTTTAGTAACTTACTTTTGTAGAAAAAGTTAAAGTTTTCCAACCCTGGAATCGTCTTTTTAATTTTTTTAATTGTTTTTTTTTTTTATTTGAAATACCAATTTTATTCGTTATCAAGCATAAAATAATTTTATTTAATAAAAATAGATAAAAATTAGTTTTCGGTAGTTAATTTTTTATATCACAAAGAATCCTCCTTTTTGGTTTTTTTTTGATTTCTTACACCATCTTGTTTTAAAGAATATAAGATATGTTTAATTTATAGTAAAAAAGAAAAAATTTGTTTTAGTAAGTTACTTTTGTATAAAAAATAAGATTTTCCAACCCTGGAAACGTCGTTTTAATTTTGTTAATTTTTTTTATTTTGAAATACTGAAGTATACAATAAGTTTATTTTATAAAAAAAAATTAGTTTTCGGTAGCTAATTTTTTATATCACAAAAAGTGTGGATTTTCCAACCCTGAAATCAAACTTTTTAATTTTTCTGATTTCTTATACTAATCTATTTCTTTTAAGAATATAAGATATCTTTAATTTATAGAGAAAAAGGAAAAGTTTGCTTTAGTAAGTTACTTTTGTATAACAAAAGTTAAAGTTTTCCAACCCTGGAAACATCTTTTTAATTCTAGAAGGTTAATCTTTAATTTGAAATACCAATTTTATTCGTACTAAAGTATAAAATAAGTTCATTTAATAAAAAAATAAAAATTAATTTTCGGTAGTTAATTTTTTATATCACAAAAAGTTTCAGTTTCCCAACCCTGGAATCATATTTTTTGATTTTTCTGATTTCTAACATCAATTTCTTTCTTTTAAAAACATTAGATATGTTTAATTCATAGAAAAAAAAGGAAAAATTTGTTTTATTAAGTTACTTTTGTAAAAGAAAAAAAGTTAAAGTTTTCCAACCCTGGAAACATCTTATTAATTTTTTGAAGTTTAATTTTTTATTTGAAATACCAATTTTATTCGTGGTGAAGTATAAAATAAGTTTATTTAATAAAAATAATTAAAAAATTAGTTTACGGTAGTTAATTGTATATATCACAAAAATCGTAGGTTTTCCAACCCTGGAATCAACCTTTTTGTTTTTCTGATTTCTTACATCAATCTCTTTCTTTTAAGAATATTAGATATGTTTAAGTTATAGAAAAAAAGGAAAAATTTGTTTTAGTAAGTTACTTTTGTAAAAGAAAGAAAGTTAAAGTTTTCCAACCCTGGAAACGTCTTTTTACATTTTTTAATTTTTTTTATTTGAAATACCAATTTTATTCGTGGTGAAGTATAAAATAAGTTTATTTAATAAAAATAATTAAAAAATTTGTTTACGGTAGTTAATTGTATATATCACAAAAATCGTAGGTTTTCCAACCCTGGAATCATCCTTTTTGTTTTTCTGATTTCTTACATCAATCTCCTTTTTTTAAGGGCATTACATATGTTTAGTTTATAGAAAAAAAGGAAAAATTTGTTTTAGTAAGTTACTTTTGCATAACAAAAAAAGTTAAGGTTTTCCAACCCTGGAAACGTATTTTTAATTTTTTTAATTTTTTTTTAATTTTTTTTCAGTTAGAAATACCAATTTTATTCATACTGAAGTATAAAATAAGTTTATTTAATAAAAAATTATTAAAAACTAGTTTTCGCTAGTTATTTTGTATGGCAAAATGAAGTTTAAGTCTCCCAGCTCTGAAACCGTCTGCTCGATTTTGCTGATTTTCAATACCAATCTTATTTCGACAATTTCTGATCCACCAATTCAAGAACGAAGTCTCTAGCGTTTCTGGGAGCTTCGGAAAACCGATTTCACGTACAGACAGACGGACAGACGGACAGACGGACATCGCTTATTCGTATTCCCTATACATAAGGATCCAGAATATATATACTTTATAGCTCGCTTATTAATATTCTAGAAATTGCAAACGGAATGACAAACCTATATATACCCTTTTACCATTTTTTGGTAAAGGGTATAAAAATTACGGAGAATGAAATTCAATTGTTTGAAAGTTGTACATAAATATCGTAGGGGAAAAGTTTGAATATGTATTTTTTTTTGTCCCTCGTTGGCCATTATTTAAAAATAAGAAATTTTGCGTAAAACTTTGAAACATAATTTATTATTTAACATAAACTTTAACATGGCAAAAAAAAAAACGTATACCAAATACTAGACAAGGCCAAATTGCACAACAAAGCATACGGCAAGAAACTTGGCTAAAATGAAAGTTCTTGTTTATGTGTATATATAGCGAAAATAACAGAAATAAAAAGATGTAAGAAACAAGATTTATACTCGTATTATGAGTAATACATACATACATACTATATAGTATAAGAAAGAAAAAAAAATTATATAATCAAACATTAAAAGTAAAAATAGCTGGAGCAGAAGAAATTTACCAGTAAACGTGCCAGTGTTTGTGGGAATTCACAACAAATTGTTAAGAATTTTTTTTATAGAAACAAAATATCATTACAAAGAAAAACTGAGTTTAAAGTTTTTCAATTAGAATAGTTCTTGCTTGCTTGCTTTGTTTATTATTACACATTAAATCTTCTATTGAGTGTGGCTAACCATTAGATGTGAGACGAAAAAAAAACAGAAAACCTAAGAATCTATCAGTGCTTCTGATGACAAATATGGAATTTACTTAATTTGTTTTTGACAAAAGAAATGAGAAATACAAAACTTTTTTATGAACTTGTTTGACTTATTTTTTTGAACTTTGTTATATTAAATTGTACGAGTATAAGGTTGTTTTTTTATATATGTATAAAACTTAAAGCTGGCATACTTTTTCAACTGGTTGCCATTTTTTCAGATGTCAAAGTGATTTTTCGTTTGGTTTGGCATTTCAACATGTCTAAATCAAACAGTTTATCATTAGCAATTGCTGGTTACGCTTTTTGTGGGCACATGGCACACATGAAATGCCAGATATTAACTCAGGCTTTGTTTTGTCAAATTTATTCTAAATTTATCCTTTTGGAAATGAGTGCGTATGAGTAATACTGCTGAATAATAACGTATTACTCATACGCACTCGTTGGACCACTAGTGCTTAAGTAATATTTTACAGTTTTATAGGAGAACAATTTTAAACTTTTAAATCGATTTTCAGAAATTTAATTCTGCTTTTTAATAGAGTGTTTGGCGGTTTTATAAAGCTATTTAGCCAAATTTTCGCATAGGCTGGTAGTTATGGACATGACTTGGTATATCACTTCACAGCTAAGGTAAAGCAACAGTTAAAGCAGAGAATGCAATAGTAGAGTCGTGTCCAAACAAGGCGAAGACAGTTGAATGTGCAGGCAAGGATATGGCGTTTGTTATTTGGGATGCACATCTTCGTCTGTCCGTCACAGGCTATTTTCTCAAGAACCGTATTAGCTATGCGGCTAAAATTTTCACATAACATGTAAAACTCTGCCCGCTACAACAAAAAATATGTTAAAGTTAAAAATTAAAGGGTGTTCTAAGGCGAGGAACGAAAAATGTTGAAATTCTAATGTTATAAACATACAATGATAGACACTTGAAATTTGCAAAGTTAATGTATTTTTATACAGACTACAAGAATCATTGAAATCAAAAGAAATTGAAATCAGTTAATGTAATGTTCTATCAGTTAATGTAATTTTTACTTCTTAATTTTGACAACTTGCTGTATATTGCAAACCGTAAGAGGCAAACTTTTGAAATTTTCAAAAATGGAAAATGGGAAAAAATCCAAAAATTGTAAAAAGTAGCCAAGCCGCAAAAAATCGTCAAAAACGTCAAACCCAAAAAACACCAAAACTAAAAAACTCTAAAAAAATATTCCAAAAACGAACAAAGCGCCAAAACTGTGAATAAAGGTGAATTCACCTCACCCATGGTTTCGGAACAAAATTTTTGTCTGCAAAAATTTTTTTTTTTACTGAGACTTTTTTTACAAGACGATTCATCCATTTAGAACATTTTGCCTGGGAAATCAAAGCTATCATATGAAATACATGTGTAAAGGATGCACGGCAGTGCGACAGGCCAAGTTCTGGCCAATGAACGTAGTGTAAATATTTACAGGAAGCCATTCGAGCTGTTTTTACCCCCCTCATAACTTTGTACCCCGCCACCGTAAAATTATGAAATTTAAATATTAATTAGAATAAACTCATGTAACCTCATACGCAAAGTTTGAAAGTTTTACAATGAAAGGTTACGGAGATATGGAGGTACAAAAAGTACATATTTTAAGGGAAAGCCAATCGATACAAAAAATTTTGGATACTCCCGCACATATCGAACATTTTTTATGCTAGTGCGTGTTGATATCTATTCATTCTCATACTTGCGTATACCCCTGCACACTTTATTTCATACTTGTATGTATCGATGCGCATTTTTTGTTACATCCCGCATATCTACGCATATCTATAGACATACCCATGACTTGCAACACATTCGGTTTTTTAAATTTTTTGATAAGTGTTACCAGAAATACTAGTTTGTAGTTGTTGAGGTAATAACATTTTTTTTAAACTATTTTAACATAAAATTCAATAAAAATGTTTTACCCACACACACACACTCTTCGCAGTCCTTAGATTTAAAATCCTATTAAATAGTTACGGGAGTAATTTGACCGCGGGTATAGAAACACGCTCCATTTTAGATCTGAGCTAAGAGCAGAATTAGTGGAAGAAAAGTTGAACCATGGCATTCTTTAGAATTTTTGCAATTTAACGCTTGTTTGTCTCCAATTTTCGCGATAAAACTGACTTTTTAGCAAAATCTTGGCTTTTTTTTTACCATTTTACCGATTTTTAATCCATCTGCATATCTATTTGATGTTAGGCTTTTTTCAATTAAAAAATTATTCACGAATTTTCCCAACTTTTGTAAGTGAGATTGTTTTTGATTTTTAAAATCTACTAGTATTTTCGTTCACATATTTTAGGTTTTGCAGATTTTTAAAATAATATTCGCATTATTGCAAGTTTTCGCGATTAATATGCGGAACAAATTTTCCACTTATTGCTTTTTTGAGGTTTAATAATCAGCTTCATGGGATTTTTTTATTGCTTTAATCCTTGCGATTTTTGTAATATATAACTTTTTTAATAGAAATTTCCTAAAGAAACCCTCCTCGTATTAACGCATTTTTTCATAAAATTGGTTGTATGAAAATTTTTCATTTGTAATCAGGCTCTTGGAGAACAAAATTAGATCAAAAAAGTTGTCAAACATGTTTCAGAAATTCATCTTACGTGTCTTCTCTATTAGCAAATAGAAAAAGTTTCGTGAAATAGATTTCATGAAAAAAATGCATAATATAAATTAGGCATTTGTTAAATTCATACACAACGATTTTTTTTTATTTACTTACATATTTGGTAACATTGTTCATATAGTCATACTCATCATTACATGCTTGTGCGCGCATGTATTGATACGAATATCTATAGCACAATTGTTTGATCGAACCCGCACCTATCGATATGCGCACTTATTTGTGTTGATAGCTATAGATATGTATGCCTTCATGTAAGCATGCTTGTTGATGCGAATGTGCTATCATACTCATTGTCGTTGGAGTATCGATATGTATTGAGCAGCCAAAAAGTAACTTTTTGGCTTTCCCTGATACTCACTGACTCACTGACTCACTCATCAATATTATGAAGCACTTCCGCTATAGCTAGAGATCTGAAATTTGGTACACAAGTAGATCTTGGTGAGCAACGAACTAGAAAAATCTGAAAACCCGAAAATTTTAATCAAGGGGGCGGGGCTATGCCCATAAGAATTAAAATGTGTGCTAGTGAGCTGAAATTTGCTACAGAGCTAGGTCTAGGTGGACAATAAACTAAAAAAATTTTAAAATCCGAAAATTTTGGCTAGGAGGGTGGGGCTACGCCCACAAAGGCTAGAATTAAAAAGCAAATATAAGGCGCTTAATGGAAGCTATTTTATTGAAATTCGGCATACATACTGCGATAGGCCAAGCCTAAAAATTTTCCATTAAAAAAGTGGGCGTTGAAACGCCCATACAATTTCAACCTCATTTTCGTGTTCTACGGCTCAGCATATTTAGATATACTATTTCTGTATGTATTATTATCCGTTTGCCACGAAACTTGATACAAATAATAAACACTGGCCGAAAAATCTTAAGTTTGGAAAAGTGGGCATGGTTACGCCCATAAATATTAACAATTAAAAGTTGCGTTAAGGAGCTGAAATTGTATACACGAGTAGGTATAGGTGAGAAAACAACAAGAAAATCTGAAAACCCAGAAATCTTAGTCAGAGGGGCGGGGCTGCGCCCATTAAAATTAAAAATTAAAAGTTGCGCGTATGAGCTTAAATTTGATACATAAGTAGGGCTAGGTGAGAAACCAACTAGAAAAATCTGAAAAACCAAAATATATTACCAGAATGGGCGGGGATACGCTACTATTGTTTGAACCTGAAAACTTACATCCTTATTTATAAATCTTATTAAGGCTTTTTAAGAAAAATTTCTTATGAAAATTTGTCTCAAAATCCCTTTATAAAGCCTTAAAAAGTTTTATAAATAAGGCTGTTAATATACAGCTTCTAACTTAAGCCATTTTGGTGAAAACTTGCATATACGTTACACGTATACAAAACTTTAAACTATCACCTAAAAAAGTGGACGTGATCACTCCCATAAAATGTTGGCCTTGTGTTTAATCTACTTCGGTCTAGCATATTTTAGAAGAAAATTAGCATGAATTATAAGCGCTGCTCACAGAAATATTGTGGGTTTAAAATAGTGGGAGGGATAATGCTCATAAAATTATAAGGTACAGTTCACGCTAGAGAGCTGAAATTTTATACACAAGCAAGTGTAGATGAGTAAGCCAATGGGAAAATTTTAAAACCAAGAAGTTTTATCCGCTAAAATTCACTAGAGAGCACTAGAGAAAATTTGAAATTTTGAAATTTGGTACACAAATTAATCTAGATTAGAGATCACTAAAAAAATTTAAGAAACCAGAAGTTTCAATCAGGGGTTGGAAACTAGCACTGTAAACACAAAATTAAGTTAAATTTTATTGAAACTTTTCATCCACATTGCACTTATCCAAAGTAAAAATTTCCTGTTTTGAAAAGTCGCCATAAATCGCCATAAATCTTAGCTTTTATTTTCACGTACTTCGGCTTATCAGTTTTTACTCTATTACTCATGTATTTCTCATTAGGTTTTTCCTACGAAACTTTACATGAACCATAAGCACTAGTATAAATAAAAGTCGGCGGGGCCAGGCCCATAAAAATTTTACGTAATATTATACTGTAGAAAGTTGACATTTTGTAGACAAATAGTCCTAATTGATTTATTCAATCGGAAAATCCAAAAATTAATGCACCACCTACCCTATTGAAACTTTGAATGCACATTGGGCATATCCTTTTGATTTATGTACTTCGGCTAAGCAGACTTTAATATGTAAATATATTGAGAAAATAGCCGGGATCACTCCCACTAAAATTGACGCTGTATTTTACATGTTTCTTTCCAGACGACTCTTAATAAATTGCGTACACACTGGCGACCCGTTGTAATAACACAATAATTCATTTTTACTCACGCTCCAACCCATTATTTTATGTAACTTTGCCATTTTTAACTTACAAAGTGATCATGAATAGAAATAAAACACACTAGAAATTTTAAGTGTAAAAAATGTTATCATAGCAAATTTTTCAAAAAGTAGTCAGATCCTCACAAAAACATAAATGTGAAAAAAGGCCAAGTTCCTATAAAAAAGTTCGGCCATTAAAAGTAGTGAGATATAAATTTTTACCAAGTTCTTGTTTGATACAATACCTATCACTGAAATATGCTATGCATTATATAAATTTGTAATCGTAAGGTTGTCATATAATTTCTAGATAATCTGCTAACTAAAAAATCGCCAAACACCAAGAAAAGTTTACCCTGTACTTAGAATTAAAATTTTTTACATCAGGTAAGATATTCTATAATGTAGGCTAAGGCTCGTATAGTGTTACATACATATAGGCATTTCCACAGGTATGTTAACTTTTTATAGCGCGCGACACCAAGCAAATATGCTTTTTTTTTTTTTTGAAGAAAACAAAACTTTTTTTTAAATTATTCATAAATTTTTTAGGTAAAGTTTTAACAAAAATCGCGTTACAAAAAAGTAAAATTTCTCATTGAAATGCCTATATGTAGTAACCCTTCGTGAGCGAGTAAAAGTCGCACTTTACTCAATTTATTATTGGTTATTTTACAGAAAGAAAACTGATGGCAGCTTTTAAGTTATAAATTTAAGGAAAAAAGACCGCATTTGGCCAACAAGGAAAGTGTTCAGATAAAAAAAAGTGGAAAAAGTTGGAATTACTTCTCGCTCAGCTTTATTGCCAGATTTAGCTGCATCGGATGATTTTTTTTTGAAGAAGTTCGGTTCAGGTTTGATGGCTATTTTGAGAGCTTAACAATTCTTACTTTACTTTAACAGGGTATCAAAGTTGTTGAATAACGCCGAGAAAGGTTTATAGAGCTAAAAGAAAATTTTCATGAGAAGCAAATAACACTTTTCCCAAATTTGTTTATTTAACTTCGTTAGGTCGGCCAGTTTTGGGACCGTCCTCGTTAAGTCTACATAATTTTTCAGTAATAACCCAGCAAAAAATTATCGACACTTAGAAGCACTAAACGCTGTTAGAAGCAATACATTGCATCTCTAGAAGCACTTACGTAAGCGAGACCATTAAAATATGTTCTACGATCGTACACCAACAGTACACAATTATATATGTATGTGTATAGTACAGGCACACGTTTGGTGGATGATTTATTGCTTCTAAGTGGCTCATCGCGAACAAAAATCATGCATTATAAAATCGCAATTGCAAGTGATTCCGTTTCATTCCGTTTTATTCCAGCAAGCAAATATTTTTGCTGGGAACTGGCATAATTTAAGTCTCATTGCTAATTATCTTTTTTATTCTAACCATGTTTTACTTAATATCTTCTTTAAATATTTACAGCCTTATTTATAACTCTTAAAAAGGCTTTATAAAGGATTTTTAAGAACAATTTTGTATGAAAATTTGTTTTAAGAACCTTCACAAAGACTTCTTAAGTTTTATAAATAAGAAAAGAACTCCTGGTGCCAAAATACTGTCATAATCAATTATATGCTCGTGTAGTAAAAGATACTCATATTGAATTTTGCGTAGTTTTTTTGTTTGTTTGGTTCTTTGCAACAACTTAAGCTACAACAGTATCAATGACATATTGTATGTTACAAAAATAAGCACTTCATTCTGAGATAAATATGCTTTTAAGCTCTTAATATGCTCATCCATCCCGTTTTTTTTTGACAGGATTGGTAAAATTTTTACTACAGAGAATGTTTGTGCTGTTTACTATGATTAAATGATTAAACCATCATATATATAAAAAACTTAAAGTTGAGGGTTGAATGGCTGCCTTGTTCGAAATGTTACGTTTTTAGGTAAAATATTTCGTATATATTGCAATAAATGTACAAAGTCAAATAGTTAAATTAACTTACCAAGGATACATTTGTGAGGGCTTCTTTCCAATTTGCAAGCCCTCCTCCTCGTAACGTTGCATTTCACCATTCCTATCGTGATTTTTCTTAGTCCACCACACATAAGACTGTATGGAGCCATTAGTTATATTGAGTGCCAAAATTCTAGCACCCGTAGTAAAATCATCACTTAGTAAACCTTTCGCCAAAGCATCCGATAAACCTGAAAATAACAATAAGGAATAGTTAATAATCGAGCCATAACCGTCACAAAAGCTTAATCGACCCATATTTTGAACCTCGTTATTTTGACGAAAATTGATTATATATGATCTTTACTTAAGCTTTAGGTCCTTCACAAAATATTATTTATGATCGCAAATGATCGATTTTGGTAAAAAAATTAAGTTCGAAAATTATGTCGCTTAAGCTTTTTTCTGGCGGTTATGGCAGGATATGCTTGTGAACAAAATTCTGACAAAAAAAAAAAAAAAACCGACTTCAATGCAAAGATCTGATAGAAGATTTTTGAAAAAAAATTATAGGATATAAAATTAAATTTTGATGGGCGTCCATTTTTTAAATGAAAGATTTTGTGTTTTTCAGAGCTCAGGGTGTGTGTTAAGTTTTGCAAAAATCACTAGAACCACTTAAAATGAAATATAAAATTTTAATGGGCGTGGCTCCACCCATTTTTTTCAAATGAAAGATTGTGTCTATTTTAGAGCTCAAGGTGTGTGGTAAGTTTCGCAAAAATGGGTTGAGTTAAATATAATAATAGATTCTAATGGGCGTAGATCCGCCTATTTTTTCAACTTTAAAATTGTGAAATTACAAGAACCAAAGCTGTTTGCTAGGCTTCACAGCGATCAAATAAGCAGAATATCATAAAATCAAATAACAAAATTGTGGTCCCACTTTTTTACAATGGGACCAATGGGAAGCTATACTATCTCAGACAAAAAATGAGTTTTTACAATCCGTCTAAAATGTAACGACTTATGGAGTTACACCTCCAAGAACTAGAGACGAATTGATAACCCCCTCCTTTTTTGAAGTCGATTAAAAATGAGCGCAATGGCTATAAAGAAAAGTATAATAGTTTTTTTTTTTACATGTAAGAAGAATTAAAAACCCTATGTGACATTTTGAAACGCTTGCTATTTTCGATAAAACAGTCAACTCTCATTAAGTTGAAATGTCAGAAAAAGTTCAGGACGTTTGGGTATAAAATTAATAATATTTTAATTAAAAATCTCAAATCGAGATCTCTTGCTTCTGCAACCCACGCGGTTGACTTACGTATAAAATTTATATGAAAAGCACTTATTTTTTTATTTTAAGGATATTTATTATTCGACATATTGTCAGAAGTGTACAAACAATAATTGAAATTTATTTGCTGGTGCTCAAGCACGTCTATATACGTATTTCATTGGCGCTTCAATCAAATCATTAGTACACTTCAACCACAAATTTTGAACAAACCTCTTATCTTATGCACAAACTTTCAAAAACTATTTGAGAATTCACATATAATAATATTTTTGAAAATCACAAAAGAAAAAATTATCTTAGTAGGCTTTGAAACTGATACAAAATCTAGCAAACAGTTTATATTCAGGTGGACTCATTTTATTTTTCTACATCCTTATACAATTAGAAATCCTTTGGATAATAATAAAAGTATTTACAAAGCTAAATGAAAAATAAAATATTAATTAAACTTTGGAGAAATTTATCATTTGAAATATTGTCAGAAGTGTACACAGAAAAAATTATACCCAAAAAATTTTTAAACAAATATTTGTTTGAAATCAAACTTAGTTTCAGTAAATATTCTGTACTGTTCCATTAAATTAATTTGTACCAAAAAAAAAAACTGTGCAGAGAAAAAACAGGCCACGACGTTTGTCGGCTACTTTTCGGCATTTACATGTATACAACACGATCAATCAAAATAAACAACAACAACCGCACAACAGCACGTTGTTTCTATCAACAAGCAAGATAATCACCAACACACTGAAATAACATTTTCTCTCAGCCGAACTCTGATTAATTTAAATTTTTACAAAATTTTTATTAGAATTTACAAAATTATTTGTAGGACCGCATTCAAATAAAATATTTACTGATTCAACGAATTTGGTTACTGAAAATGAAATTTAGTTTTTTCTGTGTACATGCAATAATTGAAGTCTACTGATGATTTGGTTGAAGTGCCAATGAAATACGTATATAGACATGCTTGACCACCAGCAAATAAATATCAATTATTTATTAATTTTATTTTAAATTTATAAACATTTTCTACCTGCTTTTTGTTGAAAGGAACATAATTTCATGAAAAATTTTGTTTTTTGAAGTTTTGATAATGTTTCGAATTCGGGCGATTTTTAACTTGCACGTAATTGTAATATTTTCTTACACATAAGCTTTAACTTACCTCCGTGTCGTATAATGCCAACTTCCTGTAAAATCGATGCGATCAAATCAGCCTTTTGTCTCGAGCTATCATAACGTTCCGAATTAATGGGAACTTGCAAAGGACGATACAAAGTCGATATGCACAGAGTGCCCAAATTTTCTGTAGCTATGTCGTGTATGGTTACTAACGACTGTTCGATGGCATCCTGTTGATGTAGAGAATAAAAAAATAATAAAGTATTTAAATTAGATTTTTTACTTTTTATGTGGAAATTAGGTTATTTTCTTATGGAAGTAACAAAACTAAGCACGTTTATTAATTCAATTATATTTATTAATCATGATTATTCATGAGTTTATATTTTGTTTTTTATTCTTCTTTTAAGTTTTGGAATAAGGCCAATATGTTAGTGGCTTTATTTTATTGTTGTTGTTGCTATTGCTAACATATTTTTAGAAAACAATTAGTTTAATTGCTTTTTATGATAAATTATACTACAACATTTACATTTGTTGTTGTTAACGTTGTTGATGTTTTTGTTGTTGTTGATGTTGCTGTTTGCTTTGAGGGTGATATATCGCACATTTACTTGAATAGTGTCATAACTCAAAAAATTAGTTTTTTGAGTTAATAATGCAGAAAGATGCGGCATTTTGTATTTTATCTTGTATAAAAATTTCATATAAATAGCTTGTACCATCACCTCCTGAGAGAAGATTTTTTTTATTTCTCCATTGAGTTGTATGCAAATTGAAAACTGAAAACGCATTTTCTGCAAAACTGGTTTTTTTGAGTTATGCCACTTTTGAAGTAAATGTGCGATATGTAAATGCAATAATGAAACATTCCACCCTATTTATGGTGTTCTCGTCTTCGTAAGTATGTATGTACAGTGGAATTTCCCTTAACGGACACTTCCTATAGGCGGATACCCCCTTTAGATGGACACTTTTGACAAGTCCCGACAGCTGCATAAGCAAAGAAATTACTTTCTCTTGAGCGGACAGTCCCCTTGTGCGGACACATTTCAATGGTCCATTCGGTGTCCGCTCAAGAGAGATTCCACTGCATATGTACACACATAAGTATGCGCGCATGTGTGTAAGTGTATGTGAGTCAGCTTAACTGCTGATGTGCTTAAATCTTTAATTTTTTTTATAAGTTTCGTTTTTATTTTTTATTTTTTTGCTTTGAGCGTATTTTGTGTATGTGTGCTTCTATTTTTATTTGCAATTTTTATGTTTGTTTCAGCTTTGTTGCACTTGTCTGCTGTTATCATGTCACTTGACCTTTTAATTAATACACAGAAGATTTATCTATTTTTTGTTTGTTTGTTTCTCTATACATGCTCCGTTGTATTGACGGGATTAAGTTTAATGAACTGTGGCTGACATACATTTTATTTGCTCTTTGTTCAATTAATTTTATTACTATTTAACGTAAATAATGTTTGATTAAAAACAAAGACGTGGCTAAGTGGAGGGTTGCCATGAGCATAACGTACGATGTTAAGGTTGAGGGGATAAGTAAATAAAATAAATTAAAAGCTAAAGTGCGGAATAAGGTATTTTCAATGTAATCATTGCTGGCAGCAGGGCTGCCAGATAAAATTATCTAAAAATTGTCGAAATACCCATAAACTATAAAATAATCGTCATGTTATACTCGAAAAATCGTCAAAAAAATCGGACAAATAAAAATGAATTTCTTAACGTGTATACTAGGCCGGATTGATTAGTATGGATAGAAAAAATTTAAAAAATCGTATAATAAAAACAAAATCTACATATCGCTCGCTACCTTAATATAGAAATAATGCCGTAACTCATTATTTTTTTGAAATCGTGATTTTTACATTTTTTTTCTATCGAAAAATACCAAAAACTCGATTTCTAAAAAATAATTCTAAGAAAATTTTGCAAAGAAACCATGGGTGTAAAATCAAACCCTATACCGTGCATCCCGACATGAAATTTATTTCCTCTTCATGATCTTCTTGTTTGGCTACTGCCTGCTTTATTTGAAGACATTGACTTTAAAGATGAAAATGGGGAACCAAATATTTTGTATAATTCTAAGGTAGCTCGCGAAAAAATTAAAAGTAGGAAGTACGTGGAGAATAATTCGAATTTAGTAGCATTTATTTCAGTACATACATTTTTTTATTTGAAAGTCAAGTCATGTCCAAGTCTTGGTGTCAGTAGTCTTGATGCCCTAAATTTTTTATAGAAACTTGTGAAAATTTATTTTTTTTAGAATATCAATTTATAGAGATATCAATATAAAATAGAGAGTGGGAAAAATTACAGTAAAATCTTTTAGAAGATAAATAATACATGAATTGAAATAGTCGCTTTTTTATAAAAGAACTGCAATATTTGGACTTCTAAAAAATCGTCAATTTTAACGGAAAAATCGTCAAATCGTCATTTTGCTATTTTCGACACCAAAAATCGTCAAAATGACGATAAATCGTCAAGTTTGGCAGCCGTGGCTGGTATATATATATTTTAAAATGCTAATATTGAGAGAGATGCAACGTTACACATATACAAAAGTTTCCATCACATTTTTAATTTTGCCCTTAATAATGTGCTAGAAATTTTGTTCTACGTAATGATAAATATGTATATATATCCTGCATGACTACCAACCAAATGACCGGTCAATTGACTGATACTGGTCTTGTAGGGTAGCTTGAAGGCAAAATATAATTAACAAAAGAAAAATTAAACTTATTCAATATTAATTTTCCCACTTACCCTTGTTATAATATTGCCATCGCCAATTCTTATAAGGTTATTCAATGGAGAAGAAGTTGATGTTGAACTCAAGCCTGATTTAACTGTTGCCTTTGCTGGCGATGTTGCTGCGGCTGCTATTGTTTCAACTGATGGTGATGACGATAATAATGTTGGAACCGCTAAAACAGCAGCGGATGAATTGGCAACATAATGTGCTGATGCATATTCAACTTGCAATCGAACTGCTGCTAATAGGATTATAAAAATTAAATGCCAACAAAACATGTTTAAATGTTATTTTTAATGAAAACACTTCTGACAGCAGTGACGTTGGAGCTGGTGGCGTTGTTGTTGGTATATATGGTGCTGCTGTTATTTTTGTTGTGATTTGAAATGCTGACTCGCCCAACGACTTCAAAGTAGAGTTAATGCAATTTTCTTTATTGTTCGATTTAATAAAATTGTGGCAAGAACTTGTTGCTTGCCACGTACAAAATATCGGCAAAGAATTATTTAAACATTTATTTTTATGGCAAAATATTGAATTTCCTGTTGCTTTTTTACTAGCAGATTTTTTTGTTTGGCTCAACTTGCGTTGTGTCAAGTCGCAAGTATTAGTTTTCTTGTTTTTATTGTAGTTGTTGTTGTTGTTGTTATTGTTTGAATAAATAGTCTTGCTGTTTGTGATAGTTGCTGTTGTTGTATTGATATCACACAGGCTTATGGTAGCCATATTGTAAGCAAGCATTTCATTGTTGTTGTTATTATTCATATGAGCAGTAAAATGGTAGTTGTAGTAAATAGCTGTTGTTGTTGCTGTTGCTGTTGCTATTGCCGTTGTTATTGTTTTTGTGTACTTTTGCTGTCACTGTTAAAAATCTAGCTGAAAATAAATGAAAATTAATGAGAAAAAATAAGTTCATTAATTATAATTTCCAACTAATATGTATGTACGTATGTAAATTTATTTGCAAAAGGTGTGACATGGAAATTTGAATATGGTGCGACTATAACAAATACATAATTAAAATGAAATGTTTTTAGGCATACATTTATCGATATGTGTTATATGACTGTAGTTGACGACACAACAGGTCTTTGTGTAAAATGTGGAGTAGTGACGATATACATTTCGTTAGCTTAAGTCCCAAAACACACTGTGCAAGTCTTATTGCTAAGCTGATTAGTTTCATGGAGAGAGAGAGAGACGAGGGGAACAGCAACGTTTCTTTTCCCCCGTCTCTCTCTCTCTCCTACTAAACTA
The DNA here is from genome assembly GCA_949987645.1 of Tachina grossa. NCBI lineage: Eukaryota > Metazoa > Arthropoda > Insecta > Diptera > Tachinidae > Tachina > Tachina grossa. Next base: position 20,420,448 of record OX465275.1, read on the forward strand.
ATCAGCTTAGTAATAAGACTTGCATAGTGTAAATTGGGACTAATATAGAAACGCACTAACTCATTATTTTTTTTTAATCGAGTTTTTTTCTATATATCGATAAATCGAAATATGCAAGAAACTTGATTTGAAAAATATAATGAGTTAGAGTGTTTCTATACTAAGGTAACGAAATGTACATATCGACGGTCACATTCCAAAACATTCTAAGTCGTTATAACATGTTATGCTGGGAATAGGATTTCTGAACTCATCATTAATTAACTTATATTCTGTAAAATTTTGATAGTAATTGGACTAATCTATCAAAATTTATGAGCACAGGGTGCCCCTTTGGCTGAGTGATAGCGATGCTAGCCTCTCAGTCCAGAGGTCGTGGGTTCGATTGGGTGTTTTTCGCAGACAAGCTAACTGTTTTGCGGGTTGTGTTTGTTAAAAAAAAAATGTACTTAGCATAATTTGTAAATTTTAAAAAACATCATTTTTAAATGTTTTAAGTACACTTAGCATGATTTAGTTTGGAATTAAAGCTACGGTCACACTTGTCAAACATTTGCCTAGAAAAGCGTAACCAAAAAACATCAATGAAAAAATTTTGATCCAGACATTTGTTTATCATATTAAAGAGTTTCCAACTCAACTAATGCACAATGTCATAGAATCTAACAATATTGGCTACTCTTTAACTAGAAAAACTTTTGTCTTAATTGAAAGATTTTTCATTAGCATTTAGTGGTTACGCTTTTTTGGGCAAATGTTTGACAAGTATGACCGTAGCTTAAGTCGTTAAAAAAAATTAATTTAAATTTTTCTCCAAACTAAAACATGCTCTATTTACTTAGATGATAAACTAAAAAAAATTCTATTGCAATTATTATATGATTACAAAAACTCTCAAGTTTCTATCTCACAATACTCCCGAGATATCATCAATAAACTTGGAAGGCGTTTATCTCAAAACCAGTTTTTTTGACTTAGCATGTATGAGAATGTAGCCGTCGATATGCATGTCTTTTTAAAGATCTAGGCGCTTCCTATTTGACTGATCAACACTTTCTACGTTTTCTGCCATTCCTGGTGATCTTAGTCATCTAGATTTTTATTTTTCTAGCACTTTTAAACCATTTTCGAATAAGAGATATGCTTTTGGCACAATTTCAGTGCTGGGAAAATTTTATATTGTAGAAATTTCTGGGCGTATTACCATTTTTTGTAAAACTCTCTCATGTACAGTGAGTAACCGGAGAACGACAACATAACGATTTAATTCCTAAGAGCGAGACTATTTGATTGTCATACCATGCACTCCCCTCCGATTGTTTGCCATCAAACAGTAAGCTTAACAGATATAAAAATATCTCAATAGAATGTTTATTTGATATCAAATATTTTAAAAATTCTAATTACTCCATGAATAGAGTTTAGGTACTGTGTCGCTCAGTTATTATAAAGAGTATGTTAACATTTTTTAAAATAATAATAATTATGGTATTAACCTTACATTTTTGTATAAACATATGCACGCATATATACTAATGTCCTACACAAGACCCCTTACAAGAACTTTTAAGACATGAGGGATTTTTCAAATGCTTTACTACAGCGAAATATTCTAAACCAAACGTTAACAACACTGTTTGCAAGAAATTTGATTCAGTGTTGTAGGTATAGGAGTAAAGAAAAAAATTCTTCGTCACAGAAGAAGAAGTGATGTTTGCTCTTTTCTACGAATGGACGCGTATACAAACGTCATGCATGTATGTGTGTATGATCTTTTATTTTTCTGCGCACATGCAAAGGCACACACATGCATTAACATTAGTTGTATGCGGTTAATCACATAATAGCTTACCATCTACATATTACACACACACTCAAACGCACAATTTGCAAAATAACAAGCATAAACTCATGAACACTACTTCTTTTGATTGTTTGTTATGAACAAAAACTCTTCGCGACATCGCTTGTTAACACTCATATACACGAATACCAATACATCCATCTTGCTTCGCTTATTATCCCTGTAGTCAACCTTGAACCATATGTCTCTATGTCAATACTCTTTCTCCAGCGACAATTGCACTAGTTAAAATGTCGACAAATTTCCTTTTATGCGCGAGTAGAGATACGTTAGGGACGTCAGTTCTAGTGTATTTCTGGTGATATTGTCAATGAACGCGTCAATAGTTTGTTTTTCTTTTTTTATTATGTTGTGCAATAATATTAAATAAATATATGTGACGCGCGAAATAGAAAGGGTAAAAACGGGTTTTGTTCAGGAAAGCCATTTTAAAGATTTAAATACGTGTATCTTTGGTGTACCATCACATCATAAAACGCGCATATCTCTGGGAGGGAACACTTTTGGGGCATGGAATCGGTCTCATTCGATGCTCAGATGTTGTCCACATCAAAAAAAAAAAGTGAAAATTGCTTTTTTACCTTTAGGTCCCTTTCTCTATGCGCTGTCACATATGTAGACGGTTGTCACTAAAATTTGCGAATGAATCTTCGGTTCAAATATACTCATATGGTCGTAAAAGAACTACCTTCTCAACAGTGCTAAAGTCTACTGATAGATTTGAATAACAACCCAATGTTATTTGTCAATAGGCATTTGCATTGGCTGGGGTACACCTAGTCAGTAGCACTATTGACAATGTCACTAGAAAATCACTAAGTTTACTATTGACAACGAGATTGGATATATCGATATTGTAGACTAGAGCCCCTAAAATTTACTAGTGAATCTTTGGTACAAATGTCTCCATGTGGTCCCGAAAGAACTACTAAGTTACTAGTGCTATAGTCTAGTGGTGGATTTTCAATGACATGCTAATGTTAAATGTCAATATATGATACCATTGGCTGGGGTACACCTGGTCAGTAGTGCCACTGACAACGTCACTAGTAAATCACCACAATTTCACTATTCGCACTTTCTGCAGGGATACGACAGCATTTATTATTAGTTTTCTATAATACATGCGACGAAAATACATTTAAAAAACAAGATGTACTTACATTTCAAGACTGCTTACGCAGGTCTCTAATACATACACACATAATGTTTTTCTTGGAAACTTTACTATATTACAAATATTTATGGCCTTCACCTTTGTTTCAAGCATGCTGAAAATCATTTTATTTTAAATGATTAAAATAAAAATTGTTTTGGGAATATGGAAAACATAAAAAATGTAGATGAATAATATACAAGAGTTGATATCTCTTGTATAAAATAAAAATAAACATTTAAGCGGGAGAAGGAAACAAAATAAACTAGTTTTTTAAATGAGTTTTATACCCCATTTACATTTGCCTTGTTAATCACCTCAATAGTAATTAAGTTGCAACCATAATTTTTTAAAGAGGTTTTCCTATATTTACGTGATTTGTTAATTACTGCAAATTGATATTAATTAATAATATCCTCAGTCACTTAGATTCAGTTGAACATATGACTAATGTACTCAAAAAAGGTCATAATTCTACATCATTAATACAAATTTAAAATGTTTTGAGTTATGACGTTGTTTGAGCAAATGAGCAATGTGTACCTCACACAGATTGTGGTGTAAAGGGAAACGACCAAATAAGACCGTCAATAGGTGCATATGTGTGAGTGTCATACATATGCTTGTCGCTTAAAAAGAGACGTACAAATAAGCACGTCTATCACCATTTGTATTTTGACCTCGCATAATTCGTACCAAAGTATGAAAAAAAAAATATAGAAAGTTTGGATGAAAAATTTGAAAAAAGGGATAAATTTATCAACGAAAATCTTTGAACTGCTATTATATTAAACTCTAAATATACTTTTGATTGCCCACGAATTTCTTCATCATTAGCAACAATCATAAAGAAACTGATGTTTTTTTTGATCAATCAGTGTTGCAAACGTTCAAATAATCAGCCGTCAAATATTTTACATTAATAATTGCTGCGTACGTCCAAGCAAAAAAGGAACTCATCTGCTTTTACCCAATTATTTGATAGATGAGCTTATTTGATTATCTCCACTTAACACTTAACATCGATAACATACCAATAAAATATAGGTGTAGCGTGTATTGTCGTACATATGGTAAAAATTATTTGTGAATTCTAATTTCAGTATTATATATTGCTGAAAATATGTTATTAAATTATTTCTTTCTAATAATAATAAAAATTTAGAGAATTGTATATTTTTTTTGTTTTTCTTACTAACCGAACACACTTAAATTATATTTACATTTTAGTTTTTAAAAGCATGTGTTTAAGAAAATTTATTTAAAAGTTAATCAAATGCTTTCACATTATGTCCGAGATAATTAAGTTATCATTTTGGCAGTTGACTTATATGTAAATGTATACATATGTAACTACATATCGTTACCTTAACATAGAAAGGCCCCTATCCATAATTTTTTTTTTTGAAATCGAGTTTTCTATATATTTCGATAGATGAACATCCAATATTTATGTAAAAAAAAAACGCAAAAATCTTGATTTTCAAGAAATTATGCCTAAGGGACTTTACGGTATGTATCTATTTTTAATTAGATTTGGAACGAAATGTTATATTAAGGAAAATAAATCAAATTTAATATCAGACATAATGTTACAAATATTTTTGGTCTTGGTTTGAACGATTACATTAAGACAAAGAAACCTTTTTGATTTTTTAAATAATTTTCTTTTATTCATTTTCATGTACAAAATAGAAAAAAAAATTTATTTTTATTACTTTTATTATTTTGTTAACACTTTGCTTTAGTGCTACAAAAAAAAAAAAAACAACAGTAACAAATGATCCTGATAGGATGCCATGTAAATTGTTGTTTGTATCCTTAAGCTCTTTTGGTAGCACTTTCTATTTGAGTCTAACAAGGAATACATACTCATTTTAATATTTGCTAGTTACAAAAGAAAAAAAAAAAAAAGAAATAATAACAAATAACTATAAAAGAGAATAACCCAATTCGATGCAGTATGTATTTGTAGAAAGTGGGTAAATTGAGAATTTCATTTAACATTTTTTTGGTTAGAAAATATAATTGCTTAATTCACAACAATATTTATTGTGTATTTGTGTATCAAATACACTTTTTGTTTTTTAATTGTGAACACCCTCTGTGTACACTGTTGCCAGAAATGCAGATTTATCTGGATTTTGCAGATTTTTACCATCCAAAAAGACGAAATGCAGATTTGAAGATTTTTGGCCTAAAAACGCAGATTTTTCAACTCCAATTTCAGTGAATTTTTTTACATTTTTCCTAATACTGCTACTACTTCTTGTCTCTTTTATGTGTGAAGGACTCATAGTTTAGACAGTTACAATTTTTGAGCTTAGAAGACATCATTAAAGAAAAAGGAGAAGTAACTTTGGCAAGTTTCTGGAAACGAAATGAGCTTATTCTGATTACGATTTTGCATGCCTAAGTTTATTCAAAATGTAATGTCTTTACTACATTCATTTGCAAATGTCAAGTGAGCTTGAATAAAACACAACTTCGAAGTCCTTTGGATATTTATTCAACATATTAAATGAGTTTGTATGGTTTTTTATATATCCGTTTTCTTTTATTATTCATTTTATATTATTTGCACATAACTATAAAGAATTTTTATTTGTTTGGTGATTATATGTTTTTCGTTTCTCCTAAAGAAAGACGATTTTTCCACATGCAAAGCTCACTTTGCAAAAGTCTTGAGTTTGTTGAAGAGAACAGAAAAGGGATCTTATTCTGCATTCCTTTTTCTTCAACAAACTTTTCTTGAAGCTTTTAAACTTAGTCTACCGTATTCAAACGTTTTGAAACCCACAATTATTATTATGAATATTACCAATAAAGTTTGTGTACGTAATTCTTAATAATATATTGATAGACGTTCTATAAACATATGAAATTTTTTACCTTATTTCGAACATTTTTGGCTGAAGTCTGCTGATGAGTTTCTTAAGCAGAAACGAAAGGCATATTCTTCACACATTAAAGACTTATATTCATAAATAAATAAAATGTGCTTGAAAGTAAGTTTAAGAAAAAATTTTCCAAAAAATTAAAATAAAATACATTTTAAGCCGAGTTTAAATTTTATGAATATGGGTTAATGAAAAAATATTTATATTACACATGTACATACATATTTATGTAAACTTTTTGAATAAAATATAAAAAAAATTGCTTTAAAGATTTTTTGAAGATTTTAAAAATAAAATGCAGATTTTGAAGATTTTTTCGTGAAAAATTGTTAAATTTTGCAGATTTTATCCTTAGAAATTCTGGCAACACTGTCTGTGTAGTGTATTAATGTATTTTGTATTTTGAATGAAAAAAGAAGAACAAGCTACATACAAATTCTCTCAGAGAGCCTCTCTCTGAATACAACATTTTAAAAACATATGAAATAAAAGTGTAATAGTGTATATCATTTTTATATGAAAATTTCAAACAACACTCTTGTATAAATATGATAATACAATCGATACAGAGATACAAGAGGTTTTGTGAATTAAGCAAATGTATGCGTTTCTTATGTTCTCAAAATAAATTCTCGTATAATTTTTTTTAATGTTTTCTGGAAACAGTCTGTTTTGTTAAGTTCAGAATTGTATTTAAGATTTATTTAAGTTTTCATTGCTAATATAGTCTTTTTCTTTATTTTGACTTAGATCTATTTAACCGAGTTTTCTGATGCCAAAATTTTTCAAGGGACATTTCATTTGTCATCTTAATTTTTACCTGAAAGTTTTGAAACCCCTCTGGATCTTATATTTTTTAAAGTTTTTATTTTAAAGATTTTTGTCACAATGCCATTGTAACATAATTTTCTTAATTTTCAGCATAATCAATTCAATCCAATGCGCATAATTTGAAATTTTTCGCCAATTATTTTACTTCATGTTAACTTAACATGATTTCATGTTAAATCAACATGAATTCATGTTAATTCAACATGACTTACACTAATTTTATCGGAAAACTTTTCCTTTTTAATTAACTTTATTTCATGCTGATTCAAAATTCCAGTACTTTTAAATCAAAATGAAGAATCAAATTGAAACGAAATTATATCACGTTTGAACAACGTAAAACTGATATTAAAACAATTGGAAGAATAATGTGAAATCAAAGTTATCTCAAGTTGAACCTATGTACATTAACTTAATTTAATGTAGCTATTTTATTTTATATTATTTATTTTATTTTCCACAAAATAATGAAGATATATAATGGGCCTGATTACGAGTGTCGTATTTCGACTACGACTACGACTACGACTACAACTACGACGATTTAGTATTTGGTGCAGTGTTCTTTAAGCAAGTACAAAATCGTCATTGAAGTCGTAATACGACACTCGTAATAAGGCTCAATGATCCAGACATTATTAACTAACGAATATAAATACACAAGCAGAAATATATACACACAAAAAAAAAATATTATTGAGATAACCATAATCAAACAGCAACATACTATGATTGAATTATATGGTTGCAGTAAAATCATATTATTTTTAATAGAAAAACAAACTTTAAATAATATTATTATCTCAGTTAATAATAATATTATCTGCAAAAACAATGAACTTTATTACACCTAATCTTATTGTTATAAATATAACAACACTATTATTAGATGTGACTAAAATATAATTGAGACTCACCATACCATGATCTAATATTATAATAACATTGTTAAATACGACCGCAGTTTTATTTAATACAACAATACTATTTTATTTTTTAATCACGATACATTTGTTTCAGAGAACATAATATTGTTTTCTCAATCATTCTACAATCATGTCTTTTCTTTACGTATTCAAGACGATGTTACTTCATCTTCAACATTCAAAGGATAACTATAACTTTTGTTTTATACTCGTACATTCTGCTAGTTAATGACTCGTATTAAGAATCTTATCTGAAATTTTTGGATGCCGCTAACATTCTTCTGGAAGCTTTGTGTTGAGTTTAAAATAGAGCATGCATCTGCATAAGTGCAGACCCAGCTTAACTCAATTAGCTGAGTTGAGAGCAGTAGAGTCAGTTTAGTCAAGTCTACAATTGTGGAAATAATAACATCGTGGTATTCTAGCAGTGAATTATTTAACATTATGTGTCTTAAAATCTCTTAATATCTGTGTTAAAAAAAAAGTAATTGATTTGATAAGAATTATACACTGAGACCTTTTATTTAATGGTAAACCTTCAAATCTCACAATTTGAATTTCTTCCTACACTAATCCTCTATTCAAATTATCTTTCCAAAACGGCTACTTAGCCAACAAATAAATCGTTTTTGACAACAAACATACTATGTTGAAAAAAAAGGAAAAGTGCATATATAACAAAAAAAAAAAAAACAAAACATAAAAGCGAGCAAAAATAAAATAATTGAAAACAAAGGATAAGCATTCATACGATGAGATATGGGTCGTGTTACTTCCTTGTTGTTTTTAAAAGGTAAACATTAATGCCTATAACCACAAATTTAGTCGAGCAGCCAACCAACCTCATCCATTCTTCCTGCCATACTTTGAGTTACTGTACTGGTACATATTGTTGTTGGGCGATTACATCGATGACTCAACTGCTCTTATGTTGGCAATTGAAGTTCATGTGTTTACATTTTCCTTTTATTTTCTTCTTATCTTAATTTTCCGTCCATTCTACTCGTTAAAGTTTTTTATTTATTTCACAAGTCTTATACATACATATGTATGAATGTGTGCGTGTGCACAGATGTGTGAGTAAAAACATGGACCCACATAAATACATAGTTGGTGTAAAAATCTTTATGGAGTATCCTTTTTGTATCTTTATTATTTGTATTTACAAAGAGCGAACATTTAAAAATGCAAGTGTTTTCAACTCACTCGCTTATAACTATTTAGATTCACATTCTACGAAAAGTGTTTGCCAAGTTATGAACAATTTCGTCTGGTAAAAGTACATACATTTTGCATTAAACTGTGCTATAAAGAAATAAAATGGGAAGAAAAGTAAAAAAGAAGCTAAAAGTAACAAACATAAGATATCTGAAAGATTGTTAACATGAGCATATTTATTTGAGGAAAAAAGTTTCCAACATGCAAGAATCGCCAAAAAAAAATCGCTTAAACTAAGAAAATGGCAAAAGGGAACAAATTACGAAAAAAAAGAACTAAAAATATATACTAACCCCCATATTTATAAAAAAATAAAATGAATTTGAAATTCATTTTAGGAAAATTTTGTATGGGAAATTTGAACTAAAATACATTTCAAATTTGTTTTAAATTTTATGAATATGGGGGTAAATATATAAAATATAAAAAATTGCCGATATCGAATCGCCTAAACTCTTTACATACCAAAAAGAAATATGAATAATATTATAATATTAACTAAAAGCTTCGTAATATCAATTGAAAAATTAATTAAATTTTCACCTTTCCGCAATTCGATAATATCAATTAATTTTTTCCACTTAAATTAATTAACACAATTAAAAATTTAATTCAATCAATTAAATTCTTAATTGAAAACATTAATTGGTGAATACTTTTTTCTGTGTAAGCATTAAAGAAAAAGCCAAGAATTTAAAATTTTGCTAAAAAAGAAAAAAAAAATTTTTGGGAAAATATATTACTAAAGCAGAAAAATCTGAAAAATTATTGACCGAGAAAACTCTATTTCAGGAAAAAATGTTCCAACATGCAACAATCCTGAAAGCGAAAAAATATTGACAGTACGAAAAAATCTCCTAAACTAAAAAAAAGCCCAAAAGACAAAATCGCAACGCAGAAAAAAATTACCAAAACGAAAAAATAAAATATGTAAATAAACTGGGTAAAGTGCGACACGAAGAGTTCCGTACGGACACTATATATATATATGTATATGTAATGCTCCACGAACTGCAGCCTTTATAGTCAAATATCTTAGCTGATGTGTACACTTTTTTTTTTAAGTTTAACTTTTTTAGTTTGGGAAAATTTTTTTCCTATTTGGTTTTTGGAGTTTTTAGGTTTTGGCGTTTTTTAGCTTTGGCGATTTTTTTTAGTTTTAGCGATTTTTTTAGTCTAAGCGATTAATTAGTTTTTGCGTTTTTTTGCATTTTGGCGATATTTTTCGGCGTTTGAGTCAAGTGCGACACAAAGAGTTCCGTACGGACGCAACATATATATTAGAGTGGCCGTTAATTGTATGGAGGGTTTTTTTTTATTTCTTCTACTCTCACCCACCAAATCAGTTCAGTTTTATGTAAAAAAATACAAAAAAATTTGCATTGACTATATGGGCTTGAGGGCTAACTTTGAGAGCCGGACACACCCCCTAAAACACAACTTATCGCTATGAAATTTTTTTGTACTTTTTTTACATAAAACTGAACTGAATTGAGGCTGGGGGGGGGGGGTGAGAGTAGAAGAAATAAAAAAAAAAATCTCCATACTAACAAACGGCCACTCTAATGTAGATATTCAAATTCAATTGAACTATAATGAATTTAAATTTTAGGAATAATTACCTTATCGCACTCAAGTTAAGTAACTTCAAGTTTTATCGATTGAAATACTTTTATCAATTACTAATGTACCATAACCGCCAAAAAATCTTAAAGGCCTCATTATTTTTTTACTTTTCGTAAAAAATCAGCTGGCAACGTGTAGAATTGATTACAATTGTATACAAAATATCACAACACACCAATACATACACACTTTTGGCTGTCACTTAAAGTTCAATTCTATTTTCTACAGACTTGTCCGCAGCAGAACAGAATAAAAAATGAAAAATTAACCACACATACAGATTTTCAACTGAACAGAAGCAAAACAGCTGATTCAGGGGCCTAATTCCTGCACTCGTGATCGGAATTGCATTCGAATAGAAGTTAAATTCGATGGCAAGAAATTTTCCGATGATGTCACTCGCTACCAAGCGAATCGAGTTTTTGTTTTAGTGTTGGAAAAAGGCAAATATATTTATATATAAATTCATTTCAAAACACAGAATAAATTGTAAGCAAAGGCATATGTTTGTATATATGTCTGTGTGCAAAAACATATGTATGTACGTACATACATACAAACGTATATGCAGAAAAAAGAAACGAATATATATAAATGTTAATTTAATTAATAACTTAATAATAATAAATTAGTGTAAACGTAGAGAATAGACCACTAGCCACATTTTCAATTCTCTTATTGGTTGACTAGAAGCAGTTAATTTGTTATTTAGATGCTCCTAGAGTTGGCTGATTTTTTTATTTTCCACAACTCTTGGGCAAAATATTATTTGCCAAGTCAGTGTATTTTGTTATATTTAAAGTCAATAAGAAATTCTTTAATTTGTATTTTTTTATACGTACATTTGTGCATTCATTCATTTATAAATAAATAAGTCAAATATTGGACATACATTTTCTTTTTCTTCGCTTTTTCTATGTTAAACATGATTTCGAATGCCATTTTACTTGCGAGTAAAACACGAATGGTTGCATTCGAATGTATGCACGTTACCGAATGCTGTCATTAGAAATTTCGATATGTGTTACTCGAAACCGAATGCGAAAATCCCAAAAGTTAAAAAACTCGCACATTCGAGTAATAACTCGCTCGCAATCGAATGCGGGAATTAGGCCCCAGAACAGAACAGCACAGCATGTACAAGCTAATTCTACCTTGAGCGACATAAATTTCGAATTTAATTTTTTTTTTTTACTAAAATCGATTTTTTGCGATATTCGATTTTCGTCAAAAAAGGAGTCCCACAAATATGTCCGTTATGCTGTTTTGGCTGTTATGGTTCGATATAATTTTTTAAGGCAGACAAGAAAAATTTAACTAGAGTAGGTTAGTTCGTTGTATAAAATACTGAATTAGAAAAAAATTGAACTTGCATTAAATCGCGAATAAATTAAACTGACAAGACTTAGTTGGTAAAAATTTAAAATTGCAAAATTTTGAGTTGGCCCCCTTTAGAGTAACAGCTAACTTCATTGCTGAAACAACGAACAAGATAGCAAAAGGAATTACAAGTGTGTGAATATATGCACATCTTCTTGCTTCCCTTTTCCCTTTCGCCTGAAAAGTTTAACTTTCTGCAAGAAATATTCTATCATCTAAACTGGAACTTGTTGCAATAAAAAGCTTTTTTACGCTTGAAAAAAAAAACAACTAACATTTCTAACAAGTAATTTAATAAAAGTTTTAGTAGTAGTTAAATGCATTTAATTGCCCTGCTACTACAAGCGCATTTGTGAAAGGGGAATCGGCAACTTTTTGAAATAAAAAAATTTTGTTTTTCAAGTCAATTAAAAAGTAGTTACCACCATTTGGCTGCTGGCATATGCACTAGATGTTTGTATGAAATCATGAAATATTGAGTAGATAGAACAAACTTTATGAAATGAATATTTTACCCGGCAGCTTTGTAAAATTTAAATTTGATATAGAAAATCTTTTATACAAAATAAACATTGAAAAATGTTCTTTCTAAAATTGAGTTTAAAATCAATATACTTAATCCATCATAATACAGGCTCTTGTATTAAAGTTTCTCTAACCTTTAGGTATAAGGATTTTAATGCTGCTGCCTGCATTTATATAAAAATCGAATGCGTTTGCCGTTGGGTGTGTATGTATTAATATCCATTAATATATTTGAGTGATTAAGGGGTGTTGCTCTGATACGAATAACATTATGACCTTAATGTTGTTGGTTAGCTTCTTACTTTCTTCCCTCCTTATATTTTATATCAATTTTTTTTATTTTCTATACTCAATAGATTGCTTACATATATTCTTTTTTATGTGACAATTTATTTTTTTATAGTCTTTTTTGTAGTTTTTGTCTGTTTTCGACCTCCCTATTATAATAATATGGTACATTATTATTAATAAAAGAGAGAAAGAAATGTGTTTTCAGTTTATCAGTTGGCACATAAAGAATTTTTAAATTAAAGAACCCATGTTGTGGCAAAGGAATTAAATTAAACATTTTTATGTTTAGGCAACACAGCATCGGGACTGAGAGTAAACTAAAAGATGCAAAAGTTGAAAATTACTGTTCCACTTCTATTTTGTTCATGAGAAAGAAAAGTTTTCTTTTAGACTTCTTGTTGCAGAAATTATGCAAAAATAATTTATTTCAAATTATTCTTAATGTTTTTATGGAAAAAATACATATGTAATTATTAGGTTAGTTCACGTTTTTTAGAATAGGAGAGAATAAAAGAGAAGAGAAGTGGGTCAAGAGAGGATCCATTACATACACATGTCATTGAGGAGGGTTAACGACCATACCAGCTGCTGCTCCTAATGTATATACTTGGGTTTCTGAGTCCTATTTCCGATAACTGGGACAGGCTATTGAAGAATATTCTGCCAAAGAAGCGCAGACAGAGGTTCCTCCTCTTCTTCATCATTGCAAATGTAGCAGGAATCATAATAAAACGGAGACCCATACGTTTAGCGTGGGTTCCAAAAGTGCAATGGCTGGTTAGTGTGGCCAAGAAATTCCTCAAGTGCTTCCTGGTGAAGCTAATGAGGATTTTGGTTCTGTTGATATTTAGGCGAGGCCACAGGGTTCTCGCTATAACGCAGTTAAGCTCATTGCGGCATCTGTCTTGAGTTGAATTGAGAAAGGCAGCTTCGAAGCCTTTCCAGCAGGATGAGAGAGGGAGCCTACATATATTGTCAATATCGACTACTCCGAGTAGGGTTGCCCTCTTTGCCAGGTCATCCGCAACTAGATTACCTAAATTAATCCCGTGTCCACGCACCCAATGTAATGTGATGGATGAGTGCTGCGCAAGTTTATCCATAGATAAGCGATAGAAATAAATAAATAAATAAAAAATAACAAATCGTGCCATAACTACCAAAATAACTTAAGCGACATAATTTTCGAAATTAATTTTTTGACCGAAATCGGTTAAGCTTTTTTGCGGTTATAATTATATATATAAATATACATACATAACTTAATTATATACAATACAGTGGCGAACAAATTAATTCACATGATAATATTACTTCTCAGCTTGCCCTCGCATGACAGGGTAAACAAACGTTCATTTGTATGACAATTATTTTGCTGATGTTTGCAATAAAACTTATGAATCTTATTTCAATACGTAGAACTTTTCTTATATATATACATATATATATATCACATAATTCTACTTATGCTTTTATTTTTTACTTGTTTGTCTTTCTTCGCTTTTGCTTTATGTTGCGGAAAAATTATCTCCAAAACTAATTTATTATATTTCTTTTATTAAAAATGTCAGCATACAATGCAGTTAGCAAAAACTAAGATTTTTCTTTAGTACATTTACTTTGATTTAAATACGAGTAATAACCGTATGAATGTATTTATCAGTTGAATGCAATATTTTCAGCATGAATTAACACATTTGTGTTGATTCATTTTTTTTTCTCTTTTCCCCAAAAAGAAATGTGAGACTAATGATACTTTAATTGTAGTCAGGGGATTACAGAAAAATCAAAGATTTATATTATTAATTTTGGCTTAAAGAGAAACAATATAGTGTGGTTTTTTCATAAATAAAAATGTTTCAATGACTGAACTTTAATTATGATATTTTTCATCAAATTAGTTGCATGTCACAAAAAATTAACACACACACTTTAAAGATTTACTGGCTTATTCATAAAAAATAATTTTGTTTCATAACGGCTTTATAAAACAAATTTTGTATGGTAATATGTTAGCAGTATTTAAATATATAAATTCAAAATACTTTTTATGGTTACAATATCATTTGCCTTATTGGGTTATTTAAAAGCACTCAGTACAAATTTATGTTTCTAGAATTATATTAAAATTTTATTTATTGTTATAACAATTGCTATTTTCACAACCTACGAAACGAAGCGGCAAATGAAATTTGGTAAAAGAATGTCACATGCCAAAGACAACAAACAACTCTTAATAAAACTGAGAAAACTTAATCAAATCAAATAGAAATATTTCAGTAATTCCTTAAGTTCTTACCTGTATACAATTTATTATTCTTGCTCGTTTTACAGCATTTTCTTTTAAAATCCAATTATATATAAAACATGCAAACACGGCGGAATCTTACATTTACAGTCTTGAAAATTGCGCTCATCTCAAGCCTTAGAAACTGGTACGCAGTAAAATTCATCCATAAACATGAATGAAAGACATTTCCTTGAAGTTATTATTTAATTTTTCCTTCAAACTATAGATGATCACTCAGTTCTTATTGCTGCTAAGTTGAAAGGACTCAATACAGCTCTTGGTGAATGAAAGCTTTCACTTTGCAAGCACTGACAGTAAACTTTAATAACCGCAAAAAAAGATTAGACAGAGTATTGTTATTATATTTTTAATCCGCATACAGAGTTCGGTTGAGTAAATTTTATTTTGTATTATTCACATAATATTCTATTAACTATGAGTTATTCGTTTATGCTTTTACATTTGTTCACCATCATAATGGCTGCAAGTATACAAAAAGTTTAAAATATTTCATTAGCTTTTGAAATTGGATACTCGTATTTAATAATAAGTTTAACAAATAAGTGTTATAGTGGTTTCTAATAGACTTCAAATCAATTATATTTTGATTATATGTGTGTTATATTATATGTTATAAGTAAATTTAATTTTAGTAACTGGGTATAATCACAACTGTAGCGCAAAAAATTCGTATGCTCACATATTTTCTCTCAATCAACTATAACTATAGCCAATTCCAACATACAAGAGCATCTCTACTATGTTAATGAGAAAAACTAAAATACGCTACAACTGAAATTAAAAAAGGAAATACATATATTAAGCGCATGGACTCTCTCCCATACTTACAGCTCAAGTATGCTTTTATTCAGGCTGTGGATATTTAATCGGACAAAAAAAAAAAAATACGCACGATACTCGGGATATTTATTCATCATTCATCAGCGTATGCATGCATTTGTGTATATAAAATGGCATGGCAAATGTATAGGTGTGTGTGCTTTATGTGTATGTGTGTAAATAAAATAGCCCTGTACATACGCATGTGTAGCCGCTTAATACTCAGAGTATTAGCTCGTAAAAACTATAAATTTTAGCTATAATTGGTTGTGCTGCGTAATTAAAAAAATGTGAATACACATACATAGTTGTTGCATGTTTATAGTATACGTATTCGGTTTTAACTTTACGCATTAATAGTTATTTGCCCGTCAATTTGCTCAAATTTGACCTTTCATTACAAAAAAAAAGCTTTCAGCAAATTGCAATAAGATGAAAAAAAAACAATCTATGCTGCCATTTTGGTGCTTTTCAGGCATTTTTTTGTGCTTTTTTCTCTCTAAGCATCCGAACTTTTTTTTTACAATTTCTCGCAGTCCTTTTTAGTACTTTTCAATAAGCAAAATTTTTGCAACTTAAACAAAGCAAAGCAGTAAACGCTTCGACAATAAATAAATAAATAAGTTTTTAATAAATTTGTTTAATTCCTTGTAATATTTTTTTTATTCATTTCCTAGAATATATAACATAGAATATTTTGCTTAGTGCTTTTCTACCCGCAATTTTTTCACTATATTTTTATATGCTCATAGTGCTTTTAATGTTCCAAGAGTTGGCATCATTGAAAACAATTCACATATTCCATTTGTGCATGGTCCACACACAGTGGACCATGCACAAAGAACGTTGATGATGAAGGTGTTGCGACCTTCGAAAACAGCTAGTTGTTACGTTCTGCTTGTGTTTGTCAGAATATTTACAATTAACTTTGTTTTTATTTGTTCATTAATAATTATCACATGCAATTTGGCTTAAAATCATAAATTCATATATAAAATAAAACTTTTGTCAGTCTCTGGCGGGGATATGTCACTAAAACTTTACTCTATAATTTTATATAACTATGTGCGATCACAATCCAATCAAGCTTTCGACATACCTAAGGCTTTTGCAATGACATAATAAAATATTTAAATTTCACGAACTTCTGCTAAGACGATTCTTACAGACCTCACCTTGGATTTTTACGACGATACAATGTTGCTTTTAAAAAAGTTTTCCGGACAACTCCCATTAAAATTTTCTATGATTTTTTATAAACTTTTGCCACATGGATACCACATGGAAAATTGACACAATATTAAGTCTTTTTGTAGTGATACATATTTGATTGCAAAAAAAAAAAAAAACTGGGCGGAGCAACATCCCTGATAAATTATTATGATTTATTGCTTTAAACTTAGTAAACATTTTGGGCTCTTGGGATGAGATATTCTTGCGTTTGAAAAACTGGTAATTTTAGTATTTCCGCTCCGTCGGTTGACACTAAAGTTTCCCAAGATGACATATTCTTGAATTAAAAGAGTAGGCAGCATTACGCCCCTTAAACATTAATATGTTGCTTAACGTACTTCTGCTAGAACGATTCCTAGGAAACTTTGCAGACATTCCGGGCTCTTAAGGTGATATATACTTGAGTGCGAAAAAGTGGGCGGAATTACGCCTTTAAAAATTAATATTTTGCTTAACGTACTTTCGCTTAACAAATTTCTACAAAACTTTGGACAAATTTCAGGTTCTTAAGGTCACACATTCTTACGTTTGGAAGAGTAGGTGGGACCACACGCCTTAAAAATTAATAAGTTTTGTGCTTTACGTACTTTACGAATCGATAGAGCGATTCCTATGGAACCTTGCAAACATTTTGGGCTCTTCAGATAACTTAAAAGGTTTGAAAAAGTGGGCGGGACTACGACCCTTAAAGTATTATTTCGTATGTTATGCTTTTTTGCTCCAGCAATGTCCATGAAACCTTGCCAACATAATAGGCTCCTAAGGAGACTTGTTATTAGAATTCAAAAAGTGGGTGGGGAGATGCTCTACAGAATTGAATATCATAGCTTGCGTACTTCCGTCTAAACAGCTTAACGATAATATAATATATATCATTTAATTTTATTTATTCGAAACTTATACGTATAGGCATGATCAAAATTTTGCAAAAAACATGTTTTTGTGTACTCATATCGTCGCTGTTTTAACTAACTGACCTCACTGACATATTTTTGAAAAATGAGTTAAGTCCTCTACTAGACTTTATAAGTCATAATACACATTGTCTACAATTTTCATGACTGTAAGCATTACTTTTGTGCCTATATAAGTAAAAAGATTTCTGACGCTGCCATAAGAATAAATGTATGAAACAACCATAAAAGCTGCTCTCCTGTTAAATTTTTAAAATGTTAGTTAGGTCAGCGACTATATATGAGCAGTGTTATCAGATTTTGTTTTCAGCTACTTTAACAAACTTATGGTCCAGGCACATAGAATTCGTAACATGTTAAGTTTCGCCTTTTTCAGCATACATAAATACATATCGTTACTTGAATATAGAAAGGCCCTAACTCACTATTTTTTTTAAATTGAGATTTTTGCATTTTTCCATACATCAGATGTTCTTGTATCGAAATATACAAAAACTTCATTTCTTTAAAATATAATGAGTTAGGGCCTTTCTATATTAAGTTATCGATACATTGATTTTCCATTAGGACAAATTTAAATCATTCTAAACTTTTTCGTATTTTTCGGTATTGTTTACATTTTTTTTAGAAAAATTTTATTTAAGAAAATCGATTGTACTATATTTGTGTGAATATTAAAATTATTTTCAATTTGAAAATTTGTTTATATGTATATAACCAAAGCCCAATTTATCTTTGCCAAATATTTAGCCATTTTCTTTGCTATCACATGATAAAATCATTCTAATGTTTATGCTCCTTAAAAACCAGTCAGTCACCATTTTAGGATACGACAAATTCTTCTAAAACAGTTTTTACATTAAACTTTATTTCTACTTGAACATGTCATCTAATTAAATGTATAACCATCCTTAATATGAGTGGCTTAATACGTTTTAATTATATGCAAAGTTTATTAAATGCTAACAATTAAATATTCACAAGTTGTTGAAACTTATGAATAAATTAAAATAAAAACCTTATGTGAAGATTTTTTGTTTTTTGGTTTGAATGTTAGTTTTCGGTTAATGTACTTCGTCTTAGGAAAACCTTCTTGAGTAAGAAGCCTTCGGGTAGTTTTGTTAGCACCATACATAATTGTATTTTGTATGATGTTAATTAAGTATTCATCACTAAAGTTGTTTTATCAAAAAAAAAAAAAAAAAAAAAAAAAAAAAAAACAAGCAAGAGTGCTATATTCGGCTGTGCCGAATCTTATATACCCTTTACCAAAGTATTTTTATGAAGTATAGAGATACATACGTAAGCACATACATAAAGTATAAACAAAAAGCAAAAAATAATTTGACCTAGTTACTTTTATGTACAAAAAAATAAATTTACAAACCCTAGAATCATTAAATTAGATTTTTCTGATTCCTTATATCAATCTAGTAGTTCTTAAAAAAATATAGAAAATGTGTTAAGTAAAAAAAGAAAAAAGGAAATTAAAAAAATGTTTTATTTAGTTTCTTTAATATCCAGAAAAAAAGGTCAAAGTTTCCAGCGCTGGAGCTGTGGTTTTTATTTTTATAATTTTCTACACCAAACTTTTCTTTCCAAAACGTAAAATATGTATAATCTATAAAGGAAAAGATAAAAATTAATTAGACTTAATTACTTTTATATATCACAAAAAGTGTAAGTTTCCCAACCCTGAGATCATTCTTTTTGATTTTTCTGATTTCTTACACAAATCTCTTTCTTGTAAGAATTTAAGATATGTTTAATTTATAGAAAAAAGGAAAAACTTGTTTTAGTAAGTTACTTTCGTACAAAAAAAGTTTAAGTTTTCCATCCCTGAAATCGTCTTTTTAATTTTTTTAATTGTTTTTTTTATTTTAAATACCAATTTTTTTTCGTACTCAAGCATAAAATAAGTTTATTTAATAAAAAAAAATAAAAATTAGTTTTCGGTAGTTAATTTTTTATATCACAAAGAGTGTAAGTTTCCCAATCCTAAAATCCCCCTTTTTGATTTTCCTGTATTCTTAAAAACAATCTTTGTTTTAAGAATGTAAGATATGTTTAATTTATATTAAAAAATGGAAAAATTTGTTTTACTAAGTTACTTTTGTATAAAAAATAAGGTTTTTCAACCCTGGAAACGTCGTTTTAATTTTTTTAATTTTTTTTAATTTGAAATACCAAATTCATTCGTACTGAAGTATAAAATAAGTTAATTTTATAATAAAAAATTAAAATTAGTTTTCGGTAGTTAATTTTATATATCACAAAAAATGTCAGTTTTCCAGCCCTGGAACCGTTCTTTTTGATTTTTCAGATTTCGTACACCAATATGTTCCTTTTAAGAATATAAGCTATGTTTAATATATAGAGAAAAATTAAAAAATTGTTTTAGTAAGTTACTTTTGTATAAGAAAAAAGTTAAAGTTTTCCAACCCTGGAAACGTCTTTTTCATGTATTAATTTTTTTTTAGTTTTTAATATCAATTTACTGTGTACTGCAGTATAAAATAAGTTAATTTAATAAAAAAAATAAAAAAATAGTAAGACCTAGTTACTTTTATATATTACAAAAAGTGCAAGTTTCCCAACCCTGGAATCATCCTTTTTGATTTTTCTGATTTGTTACACCAATTTCTTTCTTTTAAGAATCTAAGATATGTTTAATTTATAGAAAAAAAGAAAAAAATTTGTTTTAGTAAGTTACTTTTGTATAAGAAAAAAAAAATTAAAGTTTTCCAACCCTGGAAACGTCTTTTTAATTTTTTTAGCTTTTTTTTTAATTTTAAATACCAATTTAATTTGTTCTGAAGTATAAAATAAGTTAATTTAATAAAAAAAAATATAAAAATTAGTTTACGGTAGTTAATTTTTTATATCACAAAAATTTTCAGTTTCCCAACCCTGGAATTATTCTTTTTGATTTTTCTGACTTTTTAACCCAATCTCTTTCTTCTTAGAATATAAGATATATTTAATTTATAGAAAAAAAGAAAAATTTCTTTTAGTAAATTAATTTTGTATAATTTTGTATAAAAAAGTTAAAGTTTCCCAACTCGGAAACGTCTATTTAATTTTTTTACTTTTTTTATTTTATTTTTTTTGTTAAGAAATATTAATTTTATTCATACTGAAGTATAAAATAAGTTTATGTAATAAAAAAAAATAATAACTAGTTTTCGGTAGTTATTTTGTATGGCAAAATGAAGTTTAAGTTTCCCAGCTCTGCTGATTTTCAATACCAATCTTATTTCGACTATTTCTGACACATCAGTCCAAGAACGAAGTCTCAAGCTTTTCTGGGAGCTTCGGAAAACCGATTTCACGTACAGACAGACGGACAGACGCACATCGCTTATTATTATGCATAAGGATCCAGAATATGTATACTTTATGGCTCGCTTATTAATATTCTAGAAATTACAAACGGAATGGCAAACCTATAAATACCCTTTTACCACTTTTTGGTAAAGGGTATAAAAAGGATACTGATTTAAGAAACATACATACATACAGACTTATAAATGTACATACAAACATACATATGTATTTCAGTGGAAGTCAGTGTTTTCTAGACATACTTTTTTTTAACTTTTTTTTACTGCTCTCACTCCTCTTCCTTTTCTAATGACTTCCAGGCATAATTTGAGCCAAAATATATCATTAACTGGCAATGCGTTGAAAAACAACATTTATTTTGTTGTTTAACATGTTTTGGCTTTACGTCTGCTTCACTGAAGCCAGTTTAGATTGCACAAAAATTCATATACTTGTACAAAACATTGTATTATTGTTATTATCTTGCTGAGCACCGTCAGCATCATAATAATCTATTACATCCACCAGTGTGATATTTTTTGTTTTATATGGCCTGAGGTGTGAACAAAAATTACATTTGTTATACACATTGTCAGGCTAAGGACTCACAAAAAAAAGACTCCCCAGCCAACATTTGCTTTGATATTCATAGCATACTAAATCAAAGCAAACGTTAGTTGGCTGCAAACATGAATGTGTTGGGTAAACGCTAGACTTTTACTGGTACATGCACATGCTATTGAAATCCGCTCATAGTCTTAAATGAAAATTTATGAGAAAAAGAGAAAATAAGACATTTCTTTCTAAAAGAATATGGGGTAGTCCAATAACACTTTTCATGTCATGACTCAATCTGTACCTACACGACAAATGACAAATAAAAACTACGCCATTGGGCGCGTTCATAAGACGTGGGTGTTGAGTTGAAGCTTTATGAAACTGTGGCCATTTGTTGAGCCCAAAAGTTACAAGACAAATTCAGTAAAGTGCAACTTTGACTTGCACACGGAGACTATCGTACGGGCATCTTGTCGTATGAAATAATATAGGAACTGGCCTTTATAATCGAATTACTAAACTGATGTAGATATTTAAATAAAAAATTCAAGAAGCTGGTAAACTGTTTTTTCCCTTTAAAGGCCTCATTAGTTTTTACTTTCTGTTGCTGTTCTGTGCTGTGCCGTTCTGCTTCTGAATTTGAGTCCTTACTTTTTCTGTAGCAACTGAAGGGTCTGACCAGAAGGGTCACAGTTTTCCACTAATGTGATGAGTTTTGCATCGTCCTTTGTTAAGTTTCAATATAATTTTATGTTTTTCTTTTAAAAATTAAATTTTTTAATTTCTAAAAGCTCAATCACAATTTATTTCAAACTATTTTTATTTTTATTTGAACCGAAACAGAAAACAACGAAACAGAAAAGCTAACGACTTGTATTAGATTTCTATAAACAAAAAATACTCTGCTGATTCGTAACAGAACAGAAAGTAAAAAATAGTTCTGCCTTAAGGCAATTTTTTTTTTAGTTTTGGTGCTTTTTCTTAGGTTTGTTTTTTTTTTGTTTTGGCTTTTAACGTTTTTTTAACGATATTTTTTCGTTTTGCTGATTTTTTCGGTTTTTGGCGATTGATTTTAATTTAAGCGATTTTGTAAATTTTGTTTTATTTTCGCGATTTTTTTTTACCGTTTTGCAATTGTTTTTTTTTTTTTTGTAAATTTTAAGTACCTGGTTAAACTTTTTTCGATGTATGGCAATTTTTTTTTAATATTGGCGCTTTTTTTTTAGCTTTGATGCTTTTTTCGTTCTTGGTCTCTTTTGGGTTTTTGGCGTTGTTTTAGTTTTGGCAATTTTTTTCGTTTGTAGCGATTTTTTCTCTTTGTTATGATTGATTTAAGTTTAAGCGATTTTTTAGTTTTGGGTTTTATTTCGTTTTTGGCGATTGTTTTGTTTGAGGGTTTTTATTTTTTGGAAATTTTGTGGTGATTTTTTTAATATTGGCACTTTTTCTTAGTTTTGGAGCTTTATCTTGTTTTTGTTTAGGCCATTTATTTTTCTTTTTTGGCACTTTTTTCGGTTTGTGGAGTTTAATTTAAGTTTAAGCGATTTTTTCAGTTTTGAGTTTTTGTTTGTTTTGATGATTTTTTTACGTTTTTGGCGATTGTTTTTTGACGTTTTTTCGTGTAAATTTTGAGTATGCGATAAACTTTTTTCGGTTTATGGCGATTTTTTTTTAATTTTGGCGTTTTTTTAATTTTTGACGATTTTTTCTTTTTTGGCGTTTTTTTCAGTTAGTTTATGCGATTTTTTTCAGTTTTGAGTTTTTTTTGTTTTGACGATTTTTTTTCGTTTATGGCGATTTGTTCGTTTTAGCGATTTTTTTATTTTTGGATCTTTTAGTTTAGCGTTTTTGAGAATTCCAAGAGTTTACCTCGTACAGTTTCAGATACAGAAAGTTTGTCAAAATTACATTAACTGATGGAATACCCTTTAAATTTGAGTTTTTAAATTTCAGTGTTAATTAGTGTAATCTGCATAAACATTTCAAAGTGTCTATACATAATTGTCTGTATATTACATACGGATTTTTTGTTGTTCGCCTTACAACACTTTTTAGTTTTTAATTGTGATATATTTGTTGTTACAGCGGCCAACGTCTCACATAGTTTGTGAAAATTTCAGTCACGTAGCTTTTGCGGTTCTCTTGAGCCTGTGACGGACACACGGACAGACGGACATCGTAGCGAAAACAACAGTACGGAACCCTAAAAATGAAAGAACATTTTTTTGTGATTTTTAAACCAAAACTTTTATTTTGCTGATGTCAGCGTAACTAATTTAATTTGTTGTTTTCTATAGAATCTATCACATTGCTTAATAATGTTTCCTCTAAACTTTAATCTTATATAATCTTTAAGCTCAAATTTTTCCAAATCAGTCATGGCCACTAAATCAATAATCAAAGTACCATTCGTGTATTAAATTGGAATTTTTTTCGCATAGATACTGTTCAATTATACTAAACAGCTTTCAAAAAAAAAAAAAAAAAAAAAAAAAAAAAAAAAAAAAAAAATAGCTTCTGTCCTGGGATAAATACTGCTTGTGCAGTAGAGCTCGGTTATAACGAACAACTTCACAGAGAAAACAGTGCCTACTAAATACCTCATAAAATAGAACAAAATTAATAAGAAATCTCTATGTTTTTTTTTCAATACGGAAATCTTATTAATTTCTTGGAGAAAACTTTTTTGAAAAAATCAAGGAGAAATTTTGCTGTTTTTATGAGGTTATCTTATTGATTTTTGTAATAAGGTTTTCTTCTTGATTTTATGAGGCAACCTCATAAAAAGAAAACAAATTATTATTTTTTTATATTTTCATTTCTTTACCATATACTTATTTATGTATGTAGTATATGTAGATGTTATTTATTTATACATTTCGACATACATACATACATACATATTACATTGTATTCTTAATTAACTAACTTACCATACATACATATTATTACTTGAAAGGAGACAAGTATTGAACCAGCAAACTTCTGACTGATAGACAAACACTCTAACCAATATACTAACAAGCAGTCTAAATAACCATTGAAAAAATTGTGCAAATATGCTTATACAAAAACGGAAAAGATCATGAAAAAATTGTATGTATGTCTATTTATAGATGTGAAATAACAAGACATCTCATAAAATCAAAAAGATTTCCTTATTAAAAAAATCAATAAGATGCTTTAGACATAATCATATAGGAACCTAATAAAATCAAGAAGAAAACCTTATTGAAAAAATCAATAAGATAGCCAACTAAAATCAAGAAGAAAACCTTTTTAAAAAAGTCAATAAGGCAACCTAATAAAATCAATAAGAAATCCCTACAGTTTATAATTTATAAGAAAACCGCATAGAATCAAGAAGATTTTCTCTATGGATTGTTTTTTTGGTGCCAAAAATAACGGATATTGAGTAAAAAAAGTTGTGAATAATAAGATTTCTTCTTGATTTTATGTGGTTTTCTTCTTGATAAAGTTAATAAGATTTACCATATAAAAACATTAAGGAATCTCTATGAAAAAATCTTCGTTTCTTTCTGCTGGGATGCCCCTTAGCCTAAAAACGTTTCATAGAGAAAATCTTCTTGATTCTATGAGGCATTTTTTTCTCTGTGTTCAGCCATCCAACAGTTTTGCATTAATATTTTATACAAGTTAGTATATAGTATTAAAAAATTTTCACTCATAACAAAATCTTTTTTTTAATTAGTCCTGTAAACAAAAGAGCATGAAAGTTTTTATGCTTATAGAAAATAGAAAAACTGCAGCTTATTCTCTGATACTCGTATTGCCTAATAATTGTTAATTTGGGTATACAAACGGTAGTCATAAAGGTCCTGGTGTCATAATATTTTAAAATTTTTGTTTGAAAGAATACACCAAAACAAAAACAATTCCAAAATAAATAACTTGAAACATTATGACAATATGACATTTATAATTACAGTTTGAGTCTCCCATTTGTGTTTTTGGTTACTTTTTTTTAATTGCAGAAAATACATAAATGTATGTATACTGTGACTTTAACTAACTTTGCCTTTAAAGCTGCCAGATATCTTGGAGTTGGTTACAACCAAGCTCCAATGTAATATCAAATTGGAATGCAAAACAGAAGAAGAATAAAAAAAGAATACAAAAGAATAGTCGAAGTGTGGAAAGAAAGTCTTTTATGATAAAATGTTTTGATGAAAAGAAAAACTTTTACCACAAAAAATAAACTTGGAGAAAAAAAATAATGAAAGGAAACTTATTGCCTCCATTGTCATGCTTATTATTTTATTTTATTTTTCTGTTTTTATATAATTTTTACGCTGAAACATGTCCTTAGTTGGCCTAGAGATCTGAGTCATACATTTGAGAAAATAAAAGATTAAAATTTTAATAAGGGAAAGCAAAGCAATATAAAATTTTACACCTAAAACAGTTTTTGCAATAGATACAAAATTCAATTAAAGAATATTTTTATTTTAATATTTAATTGAATCGCTTAAGTTTTTAGTTGCAAAATTTAATTAGTGCTTTAGTTAATATGTCGCAAAATTAAATTTTATTTTTCTGTGCTAAGTTCTTTTTGCCACGAAGTCTAAGCATGTTACTTGTTTGATTTGATTTTTTTTTTATTTATTAATATTGATATTATAGATAAATACAATAACAATATAAAAGGGATAGAAGCACTAGCTATTAAGGCCATCGGCTAATGTTTGATTTTAATTTAACTATATAACATTGAAACGTATCTACTCGCATCGTGTTAAAAGAGGATTAGATGTAATTGTGCTCTACAACAATGTGTTTAAGACGAATATAATAGAATTTTTCTTTTTTAACAGTTTTTAATTTAAAGCAACTGTGTACATGTTGATGAATGGTCAGATCAAGGAAATATTTAATACAATTGGCGTAACCACTAAGAACAATTTTGAAATTAAGTTATTTTGTATTGTTTTGTGGCTGAGGGACAGCCTTAGATCCGGTTTTTCATATTCTAAGCTTCTCGACGCTTAAAGATGGAACGAAACGAAACGAAACTCGGCTCACTGGTATTTTACTTTTCTTAAAATAAACCGGTTTGGAATAATTTTTATTTTCGAATAATACGACATGCCGATTATCATTATCTCAATACAGAAAGGCCCTGACTCATTATTTTTTTAAAAACGAATTTTTTGTATATTTCGATACAAGAATATCTAATGTATCGAAAAATGCCAAAATCTCGATTAAAAAAAAAACAACGAGTTAGGGCTTTTCTATATTAAGATAACGATATACAAGGAACCCTATTATTTTCGTTACGATGTCCGTCCGTCAGACGTGAAATTTTAACGGAATATATAAAACTTTACCGCTTTTACAACAATTATTTGATAAATAAAAATTAAAGGGTGTTCCGAAGCGAACAATGAAAAATGTATAAGTCTTACTCTAATATAGAGAAAATTACTCGTATATATAGACACTTGAAATTTCAAAAGCTTGTATATTTTTATGCAGTTAACAATGAATTTTCAAATAATTAAATTTAAAGACATTCAATCAGTTAATATAGTTTTGAAAACTTGCAGTTCAAAATCCCAAAATAAAATTAATCACAAAAACAAAAAAAAAAAAAAACAAAAAAAAATTGGCTTGAAGGAACAAAAATGCTATAACTAAAATAAACTCGAAAAAAATACCAGAAATGAAAAACTCCGTTAAAAACTAAGAAAAATCACCAAAACTAAAAAAAATCGCAAAAATCTAAAAAATTACCTGGACAATTAAAATTGCCCAAAATAAAAAAATCACAAAAAAATGGCCTGAAGGAACAAAAATTACATCACTGAAATAAACACGAAAAAATACCAGAAACGAAAAATTCCGTTAAAAACTAAAAAAAATCACCAAAACTAAAAAAAATCGAAAAAATTACCTGGACAATTAAAATTAAAAAAAAAAATAAAAATGTCAACATCAGTTAAGATATTCAATTATCAGGTATATATTCGAAATCGATTTTTCAAAAATAGCCATTTTGATATTATTTCGAAAACCAGTTTTCTGAAAAATTCCACCTTTTGCATACTCTATTGCTTGCCTTCGAGGCTGTCTTGCAGTCACTTAATGACGAGGACTGATAATCTGTTTGCTTAACACCACCACTAACTTTTACCTGTTAATGAGTTATTAATGCTCTGCAGCGCATATTATATGAAAATTATTAAGCACCACCATAGTTCATGAATAACATAAATCGAATCAACATTCGTAAAAATTAAAAGCTAAACTTAATTCACTAACTATTGGATTAGTGTGACGGCAGTTTTACAGCTTCAGTTTGAAAGTTAATTTAGCACATCTGCTACCATAATCTTTGTTTTGAAATTAAAAGAAAAAATCAGAATTATTTGTGACGATTGTAACCATAAAAAAATAAAAATGTTAAAGTATATAAAGTTGCTCTAATTTTACTTTCTAAAGTTGCCGTCTACGAACATATTTAGTAGAAAAAATTAGTTTGTGTTTATATTTCGCTAAGAATACTGCCTTATATAAAGATAAAATTTTGCCCTATAAACAGGTTTTTCTCTAAAGTTTTTGTTTAAGAGGATAAAAGCTGAGCTGAATAGAAAATATGTTGCTGGCAATTTGTTAGGGCAAACATTATTTACTGTTTCAGATTTTATTTATATATATAAGAAAATAAAATAAGCTCTTAACATGAAATACTTTATGTGTATGTATGTATGTATGAATACATGTATGTATGTACTCGTATGTGTGTAGGTATTAACTTAAAGGTAATATTTATAAAATGGCTTTGGTAAATGGTAAATCACATCTTATGTGCTTAAACAGATTTGTAATTAATATAGTGAAATATCATTCTAATTGCTAGACATTTATATAATACAATTTTCTTCTTAATGCATTAAACACATTCACCACAGCAGGCTACACGAACACACGACTTCAAATGCCGCTAGCAGCATTTGTCGCTCTCGTAGCCGGCTACTTAATTATTTTGGAGCATTACTATCTGCACCTGATATTCAAGAACAAATACATAGTTCAGTATTGCCACTTTTATATATTTTGCCACTTTTATATAAAAATTAATTATTCTTTTAAAATGTACTTATTTCAAGTAAAAGTACAAAAATGAATCAATTTATACTTAACATCAATTTTTGAATATTGTTTCTGTTAAATAATATGCAATAATTGTACAAAATCATTCATTCAACATTTTGTATTATACTGGCAACACTGAATTTTCTCACTGTAGCCAAAGATATAGGGTCGTATGCAAAAAAACTTAACAAAGCTTTGCCAAGCAATATTAAGTAAAGTTGTATTCTAAAAAAATTATTATATCAAAATTCTTAAGTAGACACCATCGTTTGTTAAGAGTACTTTAAGCTGATATTTCCAAAATGTGTATTTTGTACCTTAAATAGTTTTGTTAATATAGCACATATTGATAAATGTTACATCTGAAAATGAAGCTAGAAGTGCTAGCTTTTAGCTTCAATTTATTATTTCTCTCATGTAATGGAAAACATCACCAAATTATCCAACTGATTCGAAATACATAGCAAAATCCATAAAAAAATATTAAAATAAATTGAAATATACAAAATTGTTTTAGTGGTGCACATACAATCAAAACAAATTGAAAAAGGCTGTATATTCGAGTACTCATTTCATTCGAATAATAGAAATAGAATAGAAATGTTTATCTGTTTTGCTTCCATGTCAGAAGCTTATAACTATTTTATAAATTAGATTGCTTAACTTCAAGATAATAAAAATGTATTTAATAAAATAAAAAATTATTTGAATACTCGAATGAAATAGTATTCGATATTGTAACGGGTGTTTTTTAGAGGTATAGAACTTTGAATTGAAATAAAACACAAGAAAATCGTTTTAATGTCCATCAATTTGGCTTTATTGGAAGGACAATTTTATGCCATTCATGTTTAAATTTAATTTGGGCATGTGGCCGCCGCGGCTGGCTCGAATAAAGCCAATTCTACAGGTCCAATTTTCAACCACTTTTTCGAGCATATGGGGCCGTATGTTGGCAATAACGCCACGAATGTTGGCTTCCAAGTCCCCTAACGTTTCTGGTTTGTTGGCGTAGACGAGCGACTTCACATATCCCCAAAGAAAATAATCCAATGGTGTCAACTCACACGATCTTGGTGGCCAATTGACAGGTCCATTCCGCGAAATTATGCGCTCATCGAATGTTTCCTTCAATAAATCGATTGTGACGTGCGCTGTGTGGCATGTAGCGCCGTCTTGTTGGAACCACAACTCATCCACATTCATGCCATCCAATTCGGGAACAAAATAGTCGGTTATCATGGCTCTATACCGGTCTCCATTAACGGTAACTGACTCTCCAGCATTATTTCGGAAGAAGTATAGCCCAATTACTCCACCAGCCCATAGAGCACACCAAACAGTCAGTTTTTGTGGATGTAATGGCGTCTCAAGGGTCTCATGTGGATTCTCTTCACTCCAAATGTGGCAATTTTGCTTGTTGACGTAGCCATTCAACCAAAAATGAGCCTCATCACTGAACAAAATTTTGCGATGAAAATCAGCATCGAGATCAATCTCATTTTCGGCCCATACACCAAAATCACGACGCATTGCATGGTCTCGCGGCTTTAATTCTTGCACAAGCTGGATCTTGTAAGGTCGCAAGCCAAGATCTTTGCGCAAAATCTTCCATAAAGTTGATGGACAAAGCTCCAATTGCTGTGCACGGTGGCGAATCGATTCATTCGGGTCCTCTTCAAAACCTTGCTCTACAGCGGCAATTGTTTCTTCGGTGCGCACTGTTCGACGTCTCTGCGGATGCGTATTTTCACATAGAGTAAACGTAGTGCGAAAACGATCCATGGTTAACCGAATTAATTGCTCTGATGGACGATTATGTCGACCATAAAATGGACGGAGCTTGCGGTAAACTTCGCGACTTAACCATTATTTTCGAAATAAATTTGCACGATTTGCAAGCGTTGTTCTTTTGTCAACCTGTTCATGATAAAATGGCAAACCAAACTAAATATTAATCACTTAACAGCTGACAAAATGGCCGCCAGTTAAAAAAGTGATGCCAACTTAAAGTTCTATACCTCAATAAAAAACACCCTTTACATCATAAGCTGTGAAATGGTTGTTGAACATGGTGGTGTTACCAGAATTTATTATTAAATCACAAAATAATTAAAGTTGTCTTTTGCATATGATTTCTTAGCAAAGCTATGTTAGCCTTAAAGTTCTTGGCAACTACTATGAACTTTAAAGCTAAAGTAAAATATTTTTTTGCATAAGGCCGATAGAAATTAGTTTAATTGGAATACAACGACAAAATCAGCATAGGCAACAACTTGTCGCCCTGTTGCCTTGCTGTCTTCAAAATAATCATTCTCATATAAACATGTGTATTCTATCCTTGACATTTGATAGTCAGTAGCTTGCTGTGGTGAATGTGTTTAATGCATTAATTTTCTTATTATCCAAGATATGAATGAAAACAAGAGCCTAGTTAATACGAATATATGAGCAAACATTCAGTGGAATATAAAATATTTTATAGGCGTAGATCGGCCCACTTCTATAATAGTGAGACCGTGTCATTACAAGAGCGTAATGAGCTTTTGAATCTAATTAATTAATTAATTTTTTGAGTGCTGATTTAAAATTCATATTTAATTACGATGAAAGTAAGTAAGGCAGCAGAATCACAAAGTTTCCAAATATTATGGAAAGCCTTCCAATACGTAAATAGGAAAATTGGGTTATCAACGATCATTCATTCACAATTTAAAATTTTGCCTGTTGTTGCAGTGGCAGCATAATACTTACATAAATGTCAAAACTTGTGTTTTTAAACTGATACCAGAATTTCTGCATTCATATTAGTGTCCTGCACAAGACATCTTATAAGAACTTTCAAGACATGAGGGATTTTTCAAATGCGTTACTACAGCGAAATCTTATAAAACAAACGTTAACAACACTGTTCGCAAGAAATTTGTTTGAGTATTGTAGGTATAAGAGTAAAGAAGAAAACACTTCGTGACGGAAGAATTTGTGATACTTGCTTCTTTCTACGCATGAGCGCGTGTACAAACGTCATGCATGTATGTGTGTATGATCTTTTATTTTTCTGCGCACATGCAAAGGTACACACATGCATTTACATTAGTTGTATGCGGTTAATCACATAATAGCTTACCATCTACATATTACACACACTCTAACGTACAATATGAAATATAACAAGCATACACTAACAAACAGTACTTCTTTTGAGTGTTATTTACAAACAAGCTGTCTTGGCGACATCGCTTGTTAACATTGATATACACGTACACCAATACATCTATCGTACTTCGCTTATAGTACGACAGCATTTATTATTGATTTAGTATAATACATGCGATGTGAATACATTTAAAAATCATGACGTATTTACATATACAAATTTTTCTACATTGGCAGAATAAAATTTCTGCACAGTGTCTAAGATGAAACAAAAATTATTTGGAACAATTAAGAGCTTTTTATCAGGAACAAAATATTTAATTTAAATACTTGTATTGACACACATTGTACGTGTCATTTACATTTTACATTAAATAAAATTGTTACGATGTTCTCAACGGTACTATAAAAAGATAGAGCGCAAAAAATGCAAGAAATAAACCATCTCTATATGGTTTTTTACTCAAAATAGGCAAAAGTAATATTTTAACCCCCCCCCCCCCCAATAATAATTCTACTTCCTATATGCAGTGGTACAAAGTCAACTTTGGCTAAATGGGAGGGGGTGTACAAATAAACGCAATTAAGCGTAAATTAGTCAGTGGCATCGTCATTGTGCAACCAACATAAATTGTTTAATTTTGTTCATAATCCTTCTACAGAATAAAAGCACGAAACATGTTTGCTTCACTCATGCTCAGCAACAGCAGCGCTTTTCAACATTTAAGGGCCATCTTTATTGTTAATTTAAGTGGAAAAATATGTTTTTAGAGTTTTTTTTGATGCAACAAATGAGAGCTACTAATTTTAAATTAATTATTGCATGAGGTTACATTCACACATACATAAATAATAATTTGCATTAACTGAGATTGTTTGAGAGAAAATTAAATATTAAGCCAAATGCCTATTTTTATAAAACGTAAAAGACATTTTGCTTAAAAATTGATATTGAAGGCAAGGCATTAACGTTCCAGGACATAAATTCCAGTAGGAAAATCAAATAACTGTCAAATTATTTTCACACACATTTGTTTGAGATTCATTATTGAATTTTAAAGGGCCACCAAAAAAGAAAGACTCATACGGAGCGGAGTAAAGGACTTAGAACGTTTCTTGTAAAATTTTATATTAACTTGAAACTAAAAAAATAGGAAGCTTTGAGCCCCTTACAAGTAGCTAAATCACGCTTAAATTAGACGTGCCATAGCCATAATGCCATAGCCATAACCAAACCAAAATTCAATTGGTTTCGATGGTAATGGCCATAGCGTTATGGCGAGTCACCTATAATTAAATACAGTATTGCCCATAAGTTTGGTTCCAACAGCTGTTTTGTGTGGTTATGGTAATGCCACGTCTAATTGAAGCTTTATTCTCTCTCTCTCTCTCTCTTTCTCTCTCTCTCTCTCTGTGTCTCTCTCAATTACTTTGCTAAACTCTCTTACATTTCTACGTGTAGTCATGACAAAACAATAAACATAGCTCAGAAAGTGTTATTGCTTTATGATTTTTTAGTTTGAGCCACAACAACAATTTTTTTAAACTATGTTAAAATATTGAGGGCCTTATTTGTAAAAAGCTTAATAAGAAAAATTTTGTGTGAAAATTTGTTTTAAAAACCCTTTATAAAGCCTTCATAATTCTTATAAATAAGGCTGTAAGATGTTATGATACTTAAGACACTGCACACCAGCGTTGCCATAATGTTTTTTTGGAAAACTGAAAATTTAGAATAAAAAAACTGATTTAAATGTGAAAAAACTGCTGATAAAAATTCTTTAGTATTTTGTATTTTTTGGAGAGAGGGGGTGTTAATCATACGTCTTTACCTGATATATTTTTATATAATGACTTGATAATGTTTGTCATAGGCATCAGTTAAGAAAATATGACTCTACAAATTTATAAAGTTTTTAATTAATTGAAATGGAAGTGTTTTAGTTGCACTATGGGATATTTTGCATTAAATTACACAGGGAAACTCTTTTTTCCGAATCAACCCAAAGAAGTAAGTGAATACAAAATTCTATAAATAAGGTAACTAAAATCTTCGCTTCTTTTTTTAAGATTTTGTTTTATTTGAAGTGCACAATGCTTTATTTGTTCAATACACTTGCTTAGCCAAAATAAAATGTTGTTTTTTTCTGTGAATTACTGAAATTTTGCTAAGACAGTTCTGAAAAAATGTGTATGGGTGCAAATTCTATGGAGTCTATCCTTTAATTTGGTATATATTTGGTCGTGTTTTATCTCATTCTATAAGGGATCGAATTATTTCAATGAAGAAACTTGTTTTTCTTTTTCAATAAGGCAAGGCGAATTAATATTAATAAAGGAAGTGCTGCGTCCGCATGAACCCAACTTGCAAACAATAAGACCAAATTCCATAAAGAAAAACACATCTTTCGTATTTATTCTCTCTTGCTGTTTGAAAAAAGTACTAATAAACCTTCACTATTATATGAAGCAAAATGGGTAAAACTATGACTTCAAATATCGGAACTAAAATAACAAACTTGAGATAAACTAAAAATTAAAAACTACACAATTTATAGAAAAACTTATTTTTTAAGCAAAAAAACTTCAAAACTGCTCTATGCTTAAAAAAACTGCTAAAATCAGTTAAAACTGCATATTTGGCAACTCTGCTGCACACACAGATTGTAGATACACATGCACACACAGTACGCAGAAACACACACAGGCACACATATAGGTACAAACACATTTAAGACATTGCACACTGGCTTAAGTGCACTTACTTAGTTTGTTTAGCGATTTCGCCAATGAGCGGTGACGTATGATGAATATTTAATTAATGTAAAAGAAGAACGTATGATTGTTCGAAATCTACATTTAATTTCATACTCAGCGTTTCCAATTGTGCAGGTTTATCTGTTTTATCGCAGTTTTTTTTTTAAACAATTGAGTAGTCGTACAGTTTTTTCTTTCAAAAACCAGTTTTTGTTTCTATTTTTATGTTAGCGACAAGCTCTTTCAGACGCTCATTCTTGTCGTAATGGTATGGAACCCGTCATTAAAAAGCATATGAAAAGCAAAAAAAAAAAAAAAAAAGGATTGATAAATATTAAAAATAATTTCTTAATGTTTTTCAAACGAACTTTAAAAAATTTGTGAAAACAAAGCAAATTATGAATTTCTATACGTTTCTTTGATGAAGAATTTCTATGAAAAAAATTTAAAAGTTTGACATTTACTTTTTGTTTACTATACACACAATTTTCATTTGGTGAGGAGTTTTCTACGATTAAATTCACAACTATCGCACTAGCTTTTTTTGCAGCATCGATTACATTATTCTAAAGTGTATTTTTAAATTAATAGTGTGCTTATTTAAGACTTCCAACGTCCTAGTAAAATTCGAAAACGTAAACGAAAAATCTTAGAAAGAACAAGCAACAATGAAACAATTCCTGAATTAAATATCGCTTTTCTTGATGATATATGTAGCGATGTTATGGCGGTTTTAGGTTCTAATAAGAAATATATTACAGTTGAAAAAATTTTTGGGCAGTTTTTTCTTCTGAAAAAGAGATTTTTCTTCAGTATGGGCAGTTTTTTCCACAAACGCATACGGCAACACTGAAAAGGAGTCATGTCATATGATTGTTTGAAGTCTATAGCCCAATCCACAAGCTTGATACTCACCACTTAACAATTCTTAGTGGTGAGTACCAATATGCTATACCATTTTGCACATGCTACGATGCAAGACCATTTGCACAATATTTTGAATTTGGCTTATATTTAATTTCATGCTATAATATAGTGATAAACAGAATATACACGAATATGCCTACAAATACGAATATTATATGTGAAATTTAAAGGAATTTAACTGGGGTTCGATTTAAGTCTGCAAAACTCAAATTATTTTTGTTCATAAAAGTTTGTATAGAAATTTGTTTAATAAACGCTTTGAAAACCTAAATTATTTTTTATGAATACGGCAATAAAAATGTTATATTTAAATCGCATATATTGAAATACATATAAAATTGTCATCATTAAATAACATTTTAAAATATATCAAATTTGCCCTTCAATGAAAAAAAAGATGTATAAAATTTTGTTTATTAAATATTTCAAATAATTTTAATAGCATGATTTTGCCACTTAGTCTTTCTTTAGAGGTTGTTATGTTACCATAGCTGCATAATTTCTGAAGATATTTGAAAATGAAATTCGACTCTAAGATTTAAATTTTACTAATGGTCCTTGTTAGGAAAGCAAAAAATGCATATCGTCACCTTAAATGCAAACGGAGTAACTACACTTTTGTAGTTTTTACAGGAGAAAAACGTTTCAAAATCAATAATAAGAATATTTTCTTTAAAATTTTCTTAGAAATTTACTTTTAGTTGGAATACTTATATGTTTTTAACCATATATTTCCTTTTTATATATATTTAAGCATTTATGTTAATTATATTCCTTATAATAAGGAATAGATGCATTACAAATTACATCCGTGTGTATTTCTTTTATAAAAACGTCATTTTTTATCGCAGAGATCTAAATAATTGCTTGGACATGTAGTTTGATAAACTGAACCATAATCAATCAAAAACTCGATTTCGAATTTTTATGTAGTTACTTACGTCCGTTTGCATTTAAGGTGATGATATGCATGCCTACCAACATGAAAAGGTTGCTTTATAAATCAACAAGCATAGAAAATAAAATATTATAGGCTTAACTATTTAGTGATTTCATAACCACCGGTCTGGCAAGGCTGTCAGCTGTTAAATATCTGTCATGTGAAATATCATTTATTTGGTAAATTGTTTGCAATTTATGAATATACATCCCTTAACAATCGAAGAACACGTAGTAATAGTTTAAATTTATTACAAAAATGGTGGTTCGAAAGTGGTGGTAATAATCGACCCACTGTGTAAGAAATTGGTAATATTATAAAGAAATTTGCAGAAACTTATTGCGTTACATATATGGTCAGGCCTTGGCATTATTACAATGTGTGCACTGCGGAGTATAATGCTTCTGTTAGTGAAAAATGATGGATAATCAGATCACTCTGGCCGTATGATAACCGACCGTTCTTGCCAACGTCAACTAGCCACCAAGATCATGCAATTTGACGGCGTTAGACTTTTAGAGCGACAATTATACGCATGAGCAAAAAAATACTCTGAATAGTAATCGGCTATACATGCGTATATATAGGGCTATTTTAGTTATTTCCAAACAACCACACACATTTACCATTTTATTTTATATACTCAAGTGTATGTATACGGTTTAAAATGATGAATAAATATCCCGTGTGTCATGCGCATAATTTCTTGTCTGATAAAGCATAAGCATACTAAAACTATAAGTATGACAGATAGTCAATACGCTTGATACACATGTGACTTTTCATTTTTAGTTGTAGCGTACTGCTCGAAATGTGTGAAAAAGAGCAATCTCAAAAGGATCGACTGACATGTATATCGTATGTAATGGCAAGGTCCAAGCATTATAATAAAATAAAAGTTTCATCAAAATCATAACTTAATGTGTGTTTCGCTTAACTTTATTTGCTCTTGAGACCGAAAAATAAATAACCCTATCTAAGCTCAGCTTATCACAATGAACCCAATTGGGTCTCCGAGTAGAGGCGAGGTTTAGCACCAACCTTTCTAATCTAAGGTCAGGTGCTCTGCATTTCTAAATATCAAAAATAAACATTTACGTATGAATGTAGTATGTAAATCTGTCGTATTGCTTTTTTTTACTTTGAATTTCACCTAATTTCTCAACATTTTATTTAAATGTCAATAAATTGATATTGTTATAAGTGTGAGCGTATTCATTATTACGTGCAAATTTGTTATCGTTATTATTATGGATTTGTTAATGTTTAAGTTTCTGTATTTTCAATTAACAATTAAAGTGTTAAATGTTGCCCAGTTAATTTTTTAAGCTTTACCTTTTACGTAATTTTCAGGACTTTTTTTATGTTGAACATTTTTGTTGGATAAATTTGTATTCAATTATTTGTATAAAATATGTTTTTGATTGAGTTTTAAAACTTATTTAATTTGTTTAATTGTTTTTTTTTTATTAAAAATTTCAAGGTCTTTAAAAATTTATTATATATTCTACACAA
The DNA here is from genome assembly GCA_949987645.1 of Tachina grossa. NCBI lineage: Eukaryota > Metazoa > Arthropoda > Insecta > Diptera > Tachinidae > Tachina > Tachina grossa. The sequence continues at coordinate 20,458,738 of OX465275.1, forward strand.
TCACTTTCGATTTACACACACATACACACACACACAGACTTGCATACATGCAGACATACATACATATTTCTTTGTATTGATGCGTATTTATCTTTGTGCATATGTAAGTACATTAATTTCTTCTGTTTTGTTTGTAGGTATACACAAGTGCTGTCGAGTTTCAGTTACAGCCCATCATGCACAGACCCACACATATGTATGTACATATGTATACTAGCTAACTCGCTTGACAGACATACACACACCCTCACTTTAGTTCTGATTTTTTACTTATACTTTTCTTTTTATTTTTATTATTATTATTTTTATATTTTTTTGATAATAATAAGCACTTTGATTGCTATTGTTAACTTAACAACCAACAATTATACGAAATTTTCAATATTTATTTACCCACATATTAGGTTGTTATTACACACACTCACATATATGGATATATATATGCATATATATATATATATATATATATATATATATATATATATATATATATATATATATATATATATATACATACTTTCAATAATATACATAAATTGGCGAGACCAATTTTTTATTTAAATAAGAATTTATTTAATTTTCTGCACACAATTGCTAGTCAAAGGAAAATTGTATTACCTACACCAACGCATTTAGTTCATTTCCTTTACAAAGGAAAATTTTCTTTATTGTGCTCTTTTTCCAAATAAATTGCATTTCACCGTTATTTAGACTGCTTCGCTTAAAACTCCATCACGTACTGATAAAATTATATCACAGCATTATAATTCTTACGTTTTAGATTTTCTCTATTCTAATGTTGGTTCTTTGCTGGCTTTTTCGCTTTGTATTCCCCACTTGTGCTTTTGTTTTCTTTCATTCCTTCAATATCCTGTTGAAATAGCTCTCTGTGTTTGCAGTGTGTTGATGTTTGTATGTAAGCCATGTTTTTGTTTTTGTAAATAGTTCGACTCATACAAGTTGTTTTCAATTGTGCACAAAATGTTACATAACACAAACATATGTATATACATATGCATATAAATATATATACAAAATAATGTATGCATGTATTGTTTGTGGCTGTTAAACTCACCACACTTTTCTCTTTTGCTCTCACAAAGCTTTATTTTTTATTAAAAACACCTGTAGTTAGTATAAGACAGGGATGGGAAATTAAGTACAATGTAGTTTTTTTTTTATACAAACACAGACATATGCCTAATACAACTTTTTTCAAGCAGGCGCTTCGAAATGATATATAAAATAGCTTCAGCTAAATAGAGCATTATTAAAGTGAAGGAAAAGGAAACCCTTCATTCAGCCAATGAAATTCTTCATGGTATCAATGAAATTTGTCATAGAATTCAGCTAATAAAGCCCTTCATTGTCTCAATTCAGAATAATTCATTGTAATTTACGAACTTCATTTTTGCAACCATGTTATAAATAGAATTAAACTATTTCTTTACTTTAAAGTAGAAATGGGTGCTTGTCGTATTTTTTTTTGTGACACGAGCACGCACGACTCAAAACGAAGTGTTTGTGACAAAGAATCTAATTCCGTGTTGAAAAAATTGTCACGAAAAACACGAAATGTTTATTGTCGTAAAATATGTATGCATTGATTTCCAATAAAGAAAAAATTTAATATTTTGTATCATCAAACACGCAACACTAGTAAATTTGTGGACACTTAAAGTTATGAAATTAAATAAAAATATGTATTTATTTGGATATAAAAAAATATAAATTTTTTATTCAATTTGATTATTCAATTTTATTTTCCTGTGCGTTTTTCGTACTCTTTTAGTATTCGTATTTGAGTCGTGTCGCGTTAGAAAAATTCAACAGGTGCCTATCTCTACTGTGCAGCAAATTTATAAAAAAAAGAAGCAAAAGTTTTAAATTTTTTATTAACATTTTTCTCTATGAGTTAACTACATCTAAAAAAAATATTGAGAAATTTTTTTCTCGTATAGAATAATATTTTTCAATTAAAAGACCAACACAATTCAGAGTATGCATTTTCCATGTCTGGCTCAAAAGCTTTTTTGATTTTCTACTTAAGAGAAATAAATATTTAAGAGTTTCTATTATAAAATGTTTTACAGGTGGCATGCGATAAATTCCATGGAAGTAATAACCATAGACAACCGAAGCTACCAGACCATAGGCTACTCTAATGTTTCTCTATATTTTTCTACTTCGTTCGCCAGTAACATTGTGCCATATTTTTAACATTTTGCATATAAATTTAAGTTTAGTTCGACTTAAATAGTGTTTAAACTTGCACTGATTTATTAGCCCTAAGTCCTAATTTACACTATGCAAGTCGTATGTCTTTCTTCGAACAACAAAGAAGAGAAAAGGGAAAACCAAAAGCCAAATCTATAAATACAAGTGCGTGTTATGTTTCTTTTATAGGGTTCCCAACACCAAAAGTTCTGTCTGTCAGGGCAAGAACCTTAAGAGCTATGGAACTGAAAATTTTACAGAATTTACATATTATTCGGCCGCTACAACAATAAATATATGACAGTTAAAAACTAAAGGTTGAATTTACCAAATACTGAAAAGAAAAATAAAAAAAAAATATAATAAGAAAAGCAATGTGAGTCCGATCACATATGTGTAAGCATCTAGTAATGAAAAATTTGGAAGTACTTATGCTTTTAGTATATAGTTTTTTAATTAATTAATTAAAATATCAAAACTTTCAATACTGTAAATACATAGGAATTTGTTGGTTTTTGTTTGTTTTATTAAACTTATTTGGTTAGTAGATGGGCACACTGCAGCATATATGTAATGCATTAAAAATTGCAGTAAGCAGTATTTTTACTGATTACTGAAAAAATTCAGTAAATTTTTACTGCTAATGAAATTTAATTTGCATTACCAGTAAAATCGTAGGACCGTATTCATAATAAAATTGTAGCAAGTGGCAAAGTTTTTTTCATTCATATTTTGAAATTTTTGTATGAAAAAAATTTAGCCACTTGGTAGAATTTCATTATGAATTACTGATTACTGAAAATTCAATGCACCTCATCATATAATAAATCATTTACGCATTTTATAAAAATTGCAGAAAAAATTTTTAGTAATCAGTAAAAATTTACTCTCGCACGAAGGGTTCCGTACATTCGGTTTTGAGCATTTTTTTGATGTGGCTTTTTTCCTTTTTTAAGTTTTTTCAGTTTAATAGATTTTTTCGGTTTTGTCGCTTTTTTCTCGTTTTGGCGATTTTTTCTGTTTTCGGGGTTTTTTTCATTTCGGCGATTTTTTTCATTTTGGCGATTTTTTTTCTTTTTGGTTTTTTTTTATTGTATTTTGGCGATTTTTTCATTTTTGGCGATTTTTTTGTTAAAGGGTTTTTTTTCAATTTGGCGATTTTTCCGGTTTTTCGCGATTTATTTTAGTCCTAGAATTTTTTTTAATTTGGTGCTTTTTTTCGTTTTGGCGTTTTATTTTTGTTTTTGGCGATTTTTTAGATTGGCGATTTTATAATTTTTTGATTTTTTAGTTTTACGGTTTTTGAAAATTTCAAGAGTTTTGCTCTTACGGTTTCCAAGATACAGCAAGTTGTCAAAATTACAAAGTCAAAATTGCATTAACTCATGGAATAATCTTTAATTTAAATTTTTGAAATTTAGTGTTAATTGTTGTAGTCTGTGTAAAAATATACTAACCTTACAAATTTCAAGTGTATATATGTACATACAATTGTATGTATATTACATGGGATTTTAACAATTTTCGTTGCTCGTTTTGCAACACACTTTAATTTTTTGTTGTTGTTGTAGCGGCCAAATGTCTACACACTGTGTCCAAATTTCATGTTCGTAGCTCTTACGGTTCTCGAGAAAATACCCTGTGACAGACGGACGGACAGCGTAGCGAAAACAATAGGGTTCATTTTCACCTTTGGTGTATGGAACCCTAATAAAGCAATTATCAAGTTAAACAAAACAAACAAAAAACAGCAAATTCCTATGTATTTACAATATTTTAAATAAGTTTGTATTGCTTCTTTCAAGCACTAATACACTCATATATAGCTCACACCGATTTGACAACGCGGTGTGCATCTTACTCAAAATTTGTGATTGTATTGTGAAAAAGATTTTTACCCCTAGCGTATAGATGTTTACACATCAAAAGTTATAAGGAATTCAAACCCTTTTGCCCATTTCGGGCCACCCTGTATGTGCACATGCATTAGCAGCGAGGTTCCGATATTAACCTAATGTGGATTGAAAGTACCTGTCAAGAAATATATTCAAAATGGTACAATGTTTGTCAAATTCAAGCGGATTTTGTTGATGGTATTAAAAGTTAAGTAATAGCTACAGCTGTTTCCTCGCCACTTGATAGAGTATGAGATGATTCACTTCTACCAAAACTTGTTATTTTTTTCTATCATACTAAGCAAAACAGAAGGTTAAGTAAATATCAGCCAAAAGCTATGACAAGTCGCTTAAAACATACTCGTATCAAACGTTTGTTGGGTTTTAATCTAGCTGCCAGTTTTTAATTAACTAATTGTGTTCAGTATACAAAAGTAAGTATATAAGAGATGTTATCAAATGCTACTTTATATGCAATTATGGTTTAAAAGCTACTAACTTATTTTATAAATGAACAAACAGCATTTAGCCAACAACCCTTTTGGTCAATAGTTCAAACAAAACCGTCCAAACGCATAAAAAGTAACAGTGAATAAAAGAAATTCTAGCTGAGCATAATGAATAATTTTCAATTAATCTTATCACTGGTAATTAACATTTAATTTCAAATATTTGCATAATTTGCTTAAGTATTACTTTGTGATTTCTGATTTCTGATTTGTACTATTGAATGCTTCTAATTTTATTTGCAGATTTTTGGTGTCCTGCCTTATGAGCGTTTAAATAACCAAACAAGCATTGTACGGAGCTATCTGCTCATGTATATAATGCCTTTGATCTATTTTGTTTGCTTTGGTCTGGCTTATTTGGGTCCTTTTGGACTGCATTTGTTAAGCGAATGTAAAAAAATATGTCGTCTATCTAATACAGTGTTTCTTATCATGGGTTTCTGTTTGTATTTGCTGATCCATTGCGTTACACTTTGGACACGTAAGCAATTCTTTATCAATTTTAAAAAATCTATGGATGATATTGACGAATATCTTCGCAAATGCGATGAAGTGGGTATTAAAAGGAAGAAAAAGCAGAAACCCAAATATATGTATTATGTCACTTGGTTCATGGTCATTGCATCCTTTACTGCTGCCACGGCTTACGATATTTATGAATTCATGCAGTGAGTGAAATATAGCAGCGCTTAATATTTGTCAGTGTTAGAAAAACTGCAGTCGAAATACGATAGCAAAAGTCGTAAAATTGTGCTATTTCTTCGACCTTTTTATTTTTTGACTGCCCAATCACCAGCTGTTGCTCATACTTCTGCTACTGAAATTCAAAGAGTCGTAGTTGAAGTTAACACAATAAACGAATAGCTCTAGCTGTCGTCATGTTCGTACAGTTTTCGGTTTGACTGACTGCTGCTTTAAATAAATACGAAGTTAACGAAGCAGAAATGTTTGTGTGTGTGTTTTTTTTAAAGGGAAGTAACACTCAGGCAATTAATGCCTAGTACTATTACTAGATGTTACCTTCTTTCGGAAGTGGTTAGTGATAGAAGACAGGTGGTGAAGGAAGAGATAGAAGAAAGCTTCATTCTTTTACAACTCTGCTTTTTTGTTTGTTAAATGTGTGTTTTGTGTGTGTATGATTGTTTTTTTTATCTGTACCCTACAAGCACAGTAATACAAAAATGATTCGAAATCGTATTGCTTGGAAGAAAAATATTATTACGGCAACAATCATATTCGTGTTGTGGAAGTTTCCCCCTTCGGGAGAGGTTGTGCGGCCAGGGCGATATTTCGAAGCGATACGAATGCAATACTTCTAGAAGATAAAACTGTGATATTCCTAGATAATCAGCTAATAGAATTATTTATGATATTGCCAGATTATCTTTAGGAAGATAAATTATTTATAACGATAGATTATCTCCTAAAGTTCAATTTTACAATTTTGCTAAATTATCTGGAGGAAAAAAACATAAGATATCGTAAAGATACCCCTGAATTAAAACTACCATTAATTTAAGTTTAAAGCAAATTTTTTTTATGGTTAACTAAATGCAATTTGTCATCACAGGAGTCATGATATGTTAAGTAGATAAGGGAATTTGTTGAGTTAATGTTTTGAAAATTTTCTGATTTTTATTTTAAATTAATGTTTTTTTTATCTTCTAGTTAAAAACAGATTGATATTATAAATTAATTGATCATGTGTTAAAGGAAATAATAAATAGTCAATACATTTTGAACTGTTCATTCAAAAAGTTTCACTAAAATTAAAATATTTCAATATCAAAAAAATATTGCTTTGATGATTTTCTTCGAAGTCATAAAAATAATATATTGTATATATATATATATCTCCTGGTTATCTTACCTTCCAAATATTTGTAGGGTATGTACAAATATAATAGCTAGAGCAGGTCGATTCAAAAATTGCTCAAATTACAAGGAAAATCGTATTCTAGGGATCAAAATAAGAAACTTTGCCGAAAGAACCATACCTCTAAAATGTATTTTGATGTCCCGACTTTTGATGCGAAGGGTCAAATTTTGAAAAATCTCACTTTAACCCATTTAAATATATGACCGACCCCCACTAATTTTGGAGGGCCGACCCAACTTTGCCAGTGGAGAATCTCTACTACGATAACTTCGGAATTTAATTAAACCAGCAGTCAAACAAACAGAAAACTTTTCAAAAATGTCAACAGCTGAAGCTCTTCGTTTTGTATAGCTATTCGTTTATTGTGTTAATGTCTACTACCAGGAGGAGGAGGAGCATGAGCAGAAGCAAAAGAAAATATACAAATGGGAATTTTTAAACGCTGATATTTTTCATTAACATAATCAATCCCCTTTCTAGTTATTACCGAGAATTGTTTTTCATTGGTTTACTGTCCTCGAGTTTTCCATATTTGGCATCCAGCCTTGTTATGGGTTTATTTGTTCATTATGTTGGAGAAATATCAAAACGTTTTCGTAAGCTGAACGAACTTTTTCAGAGAATTAATTATGAGAGCGATTCTAAATATATACCGGTAACGGTTTATGATATTGAAACAGAGGCCGAAAAAGACTTTGCCCCAAATCAAAGGCTAAGACATCGACATATTGCGCATAATGCTGCAATTAATGAGTTTAAGCATGAGCAAGATGGTTTGAGTGATGCAGACAATATTTCGCCACACATAAATACGTACGTTGTTAGACACTAAATAATGGTAGAGCTTAAATTAAAACAAAATTTTATATACATATATTTTTTTGCCTTTTCAGCGCCACTTCTGAAACTAATTTGCCACAACTATTTAAAATACACGATAAAATTCTCTCCCTTAGTGTGCGTGTAAATGCAGAATTTGGCTTGCAGTCTGTCCCCTTCATGCTTGCTTGTTTTATTTTATCGATCTCCAACGTATTTTTGCAAATAAAAGTGCTTTTTAAAGTTGGTGGTACGTTTCTTTTATTAGATTTTGTGGTAATACGCTATTTCTTTTGGAATTTGGCAACAATGCAGATAGCATATTTAGTTTTGCGCATGTGCTGCAATGCCAACAAGTTTTCAAAGCAGTCTGCTATGATTGTTCATGATATAATGCAAAAGAAGCCCCCATTTATGTTGGGCAATGATATCTACTACAATAAAATGAAGTCCTTTACGTTACAGTTCGTACATTGGGAGAGATATTTCCACTTTAATGGCTTTGGTTTATTTGTACTGGACTATACATTCATATTTTCGGTAAGTTGTTTTCTAATTCATATTATGAATGACAATGTGTTCATTTACCTTATTGTTAATTTTCAGATGATTAGTTCTGCCTTTTCTTATTTGATTGTTGTACTTCAGTTTGACATGATGTCGGTTTTTCAACAAGACGGTTTAATTTAATTAATTTTGAATCTGTGAGATTTTATTTTAATTTAAATGTTTTATAAATGTGCTTTTCAGCTACGATATAATTTTTTTGGCCTTAATAAAGAATTTGTTTGCAAAAAATATTTTATATATTTATATATATGTATTATATTTCTTTTTCCGACGTTTCAGAACAAATTCAGAAATCCATGGAATGGCAGACAAAACGACAAAACATTAATATTGCTACTTGTATTAAAAATTAAATCACCAGGCCCAGCAATAAAAGCGCATTCAAACGAACAAATAGTTTAAAGTGTAGGAAGCATCCCCAAAGATTTATAGAGGGAGTAGAAATGCAGCTACCTAAGATTACAAAACTACAAAAGATAACAAGACTATAATCTGCTGCCATCCAGCGTAAAGATTTGTTACACACCGAGAAACCCTACACTCAGAGAAAAACCAGCTTAAAATCAATAAAAACCATATTGAATTAATAATAAATATTAACGAAAGTCTAGTCATGTTGAAATTTCTTATTTCAATACAGAAATATATTAATTTACAGTATTAATTTATTAATTTTATTTATTTTTTAATTATCTCAATATACATTTTCTATTATATTCAAAATTATTGAATTAATGTGACCCGTTCTTATTTTTAAGTTGCAGCTTTTCCCTGAGTGTACTAATGTCCCTTTTCACAATGTATGGTATAGAGTTAACGTGAATTTTAACTACAAGTTTTTCATACAAAACTTTCCGTTAAAGTACCTGTTAGCTTTTGATTTTAGATTGTTAAAAAGGCCGTAAGAAGTCCGTAAGCTGCTTAAAAATTCGTTGGGCCCTTAGCGTTAATGCGTGAACTAACAATAGCTCAATACCAGGTTGGCGCTCAAGGCATATTTGTTACCAAGAACTGACACTTTTCTCAACCATCCTCGCTACTCAAAGCTCATCAGTAACCTCAAGTTTAAAAATTTCTACTGACAAAATCTAATGGATGCTAACAGACTAAAAGTACACTGCTTCTGCCTCTTTCAGTGGAAGGAAGGAAATAATATTTGGGCTGCATTCTGCCCCTGAGATATTTTTTTTTATTGGAATGAAGTCCTTTCATTTTGTCTCTTCATCGATATAGTCGATATCGTGTATACTCTTTGGGAACATATGGAGAACCTGAGGTAATTATTTTGACGGCTCATGCAACAGTCCAACCTTCAAATAAATGTGAACAGATGCAAATTCTTTCAAAGCAGGAAGAACGTGATTAAGACACATCATTACAAAAAAATTCATCAAGATTGTCACAGATGTCGACCCCAACTAAAGTCATGTCCGTAGATTGCTGGGCATAACATTGTGTTAAGGACAATTTGTGGCAAACTTTATAAAAATTTCACAGTAATTAGCCCAGATTTAAAAAAAAAAACAGGAGCTTAAAGTAGGATACAGAGTTACAAGACTTCATCAATTTCACTAAACCACTTATATTGCAAACCGATGCAAATTACTTTGGTTCAAAAGTTATCCTTAATCAATAGTTGAAAGCATTATTGTCCTTACGAATCGGTATTCAAATGTAAATGAACGAAATATATTGGGCAACAGAGCGTGCAGGGAATACGCAAAATGCGACAGTATCTCGAAGGATGTGAATTTGAAGTAGTCACACATCATATGGCTTCGAAATGTTTAATTTCCATAAATAACCCAACAGGTCGGCTAGCACATTAGGCACTGAATTTGCAGGAGTATAAATTTATCATTAGTTATCGGAGATTTAAACAAAACGTGGTGGCATACACATTTTCTAGGCATTCATTGGAATAAGTTAACTTGGTGTGAATTGTACCCGCTCTCTCATGCAAATAACTAGAGGGCAAGATTACACTGACTTGCACCAATTTTTAGAACGGGTATTAGCGCGATGTAAGTCATGAAAGTAGTGGGACTTAGCCAGCAATCTATAGCAACTTATAAACCACAATCGAACCTAAAATAGTGTATAAATCTGACAACAAAAATGGTTATAGAACATTTTGAAAAGGAAAAGCATAACACCTGATCCAATTTGATACCCGAAATCATTTGACCATCAGTACCAGCACTTCAAAAACGACTGCTTACGATCAGCTGTATACCATGTACGGTAGAGAACCTCGGCTGCCAATAGCACTACATTATCAAGATTGTATAAATTTGAAGCCAGATGAACTCACTAGCGAACTAAATGAGCTATATAGCGAAAGAGTTACAGAATAAAAAAACAGCATTATAAACAATGATGTCATCAGTGGTAACTTCAGCTGAGAATGGCGTAATAGTAAGGCAGCATGCGTTGATGATGGCAATTGAATTTGATACTAAAGTCCCGAGAATTCTAAATCAATACGGGCTTCTTGTTCACCTTCATAGTCAAACTGAATAGAGTACGTAAAAGGAGTACTTGGATGTGCAAGTGAACAGCGAAATTAATCAGTCAGCACCCAATCTCCGCAGAGCTCCGTTCCATATCTGCCATACCGGTAGAATTCCACTTTAGTCAAGCACTGCAGACAAAAATACGAAACCAGCAAGCCCAATCCCAGTGCGTTCTACAAGGTTACTGAAGATAATAGATGCACGGCAATTCCAGATAATTATATGACGAGGTGGGATGTCCTGGATCCTGTGTCCAAGTTTATGATTTCAGCATCCTCAGGAGAAGGAGGACAATCTGACAACTAAGCTCACCCGCTTATTTTGGACCAGAGCGGAAATAATTATGTCGGTTTATAGGGTTGCATACACCTTTTGTTTTCTCCGTCCCTGTCTGCTAGGCTTAGCTAGCACCAGACTAGAATGCTTAGCCTCTGCACAGCGCGCTAATTTTTCATCTACAGCACTAGTTATTGCAACCACCTGCCAACTCAAATTCAAGCTATTAGCAATGGAAACGGACTTAGAAATAAACTCCTGAGGGATTTTGGCTCACTTTCATACAAAGTTTGTTAAATATAATTCAATCCTTACTTTTTTTTGTTAAGTGTAAAATTAACTTCTTTGTCAAATACCTTGATTTTTATTTGTTAACTTTCCTTAAAGTGCGTTTATATTTAAGCAAAATGAAAATTATGCAAATGCAAATGAAATTTATGGCAAAATCTAGTAGATTTGCCATACTAAACAAAATTTATTTCGTGACCACTATTTCTCAAATATAAAAAATTTCGTTTCTAAACGTTTCAAATTTCTATGAAAAATAACGAATTTTTTTCCATACAAATTTCAAAACGAAAAAAGCCTTTGTATTTACAAAATCTAACCTAGAATCTACTTAAAATCTAGTAAAACTTAGTACTAAAACTATATTGTCTCTTCTTAAAATTTGTACTAAAAAAAAATCAACCTGTGTACTTAAAAAGGTGTGTGAATTGGCTTCATTCCAGTTGTTTGGTTGTAGTTTTGGAAAAATTTCAGTTTATGGCTTTTGTTTTGTATAAATGAATAAGAAATGTAAAAAGAAATATTCTTAAAAATGTTAATTAAAATCTGCTAGATTTTGTGCAAGTTTAAATGCACTTCTTATTACATTTTTTATCTTTTAAATTTTGTATCATATATTGAAGTATTTAAAATTATTGATTTCTATGAATGCACTTAAATTATAAACCTGTTATCACATACATTCTCAATAGCACTTTAATTTATAAGATATTAATCTTGTTGGTGATCCGGGCGCGTTAAATAAAATAAAATACTAAAATTATTAAATACTAACAGCGGTATTCACAAACAATTGTTAAAGCTAATGTTGGTTTATCGAGGGAATTTTGAGTGAGAAAAGCGGTTTAAGGAATGCTTTAACTTTGGCAATCGGTTACGAACATTTCTCAGCTCTACTACATCCCGTGACTGCTTTGATATATATCACCAACAGCTTTAAGTGTGGTAAAATTATTTAAATAATTAAATAAATTTTGAGATGTTCTATCTTCCTTTTATTCTCTTTTTAATGTCTAATAATGTATCATAAGCTATCATTTATTTTACTTTTTTGTAAATTATATTTGCAGCACATTATTCGCGCCATGTCGTCAACGAATATAGAAATAAGTCTAATTTGTCAACATGTACAAAACTCGGTCGTGCAGTCGTGCAGTCGTGCAGTCGTGGAACCGTGCTGCTGTGCAAATAAAAATATGTGTGCCTTTAATTATGAAAGTGGTCTAAGCCACATGCATTTTTGCTTCGAAATATTAAATAAAAATTTAAAAAACTGTAATAAATACTGAATAAAAATATAATTAAATTTTTATTAAGCGAGAGCAGAACAACTCTAAATTAAAATGTTGTAAAATATAAAAATATTTTTTGTTTTGTTCAAATGTAATCTACTAAATATCTGGACCAAAGAAATATATGACTCAGACCACTATTATAATTAAGGGCATATGTGTGTGTCAGGTGTAAAACACATTTCGTGTATGACCCCGGAATGCATATCGTGCCATAACCGCCAAAATAGCTTAAGCGACATAATTTTTGAACTTCAATTTTTGACCAAAATCGATTATTTGTGATCGTAAATAGTCGATTTTCGTCAAAAAAATTAAGTCGAAAAAATGTGTCGCTTAAGCTATTTTAGCGGTTAGGTCTCGATATAGACGTGCTTAACTAACAAGACAATCTTGAATTATGACAGCAACTAAATGCATCTGTGATGTGATTTCCAGAGATTTTGTTTGAAATTGTGCTTTCGAATACAACTTTAAACTATACAACATGCCTTGTGAATTGAACAAATAGTATTTTATTTAAATTAACAATAAATAAATACATGCGTATTTAAATATCATCCCAGCTAGCCTTTTCAATCGCAGAAGAATCTATTGTGAATCGCATGAAGAGCATTTTTAATCGCAGGTGAGCGCACATTTTTAATCGTGGAATATATTTAGCACGTTAGAAACTTATTATATGCAGGCGATCCATATATAAAAGCCGAGGAAGACACTTTCATTAGTCGTAGATGGATTTATTTAAGATTTATTTAGAGATTATCTTACAAATCTTTTATGAAGAAAATTAGGAATTGTAAGAGACTTATGAACGTTAATCTTATATGAGCTGTTGAGAGAGTTGTAAAATAATTCTTCGATAAGGTTTTAATTAATCGTACAATACTCAGCAGGGTTTTTATTTCGCGAGTTAAATAAGAAAATAAAAAATTAAATTTTTTAGTAGATATTTATTAATAAAACTCTTTAAGTTAGTTTAATTATTATTGTTCCAACTTTATTTGTTGCTATATTTATTATTTGGTTATGCTAAAAAGTTCGCATAGTGATAATTATTAATGAGCAAATAAAACTAAAGTTAATTGTAAATATTCTAAGAAACACTAGAACAACGAAACAACTAGCTGTTTTCAAAGGTCGCTGGACCTTCACCATCAGCGGTCTTTGTGTTTGGGCCACTCTGTATGATGTCAGTTGATAGAAACAAAATAAGAAAATTAATTAACATGCAGATAATTAGTAAAGAAAAAGCAACAATAGGAAGACTGTTGTAAATTTAGAGATGGTAGAATTGCACTTTCATTATAAAAAAGATTTCAGCAAATTGCGATACGATGAATCAAAACAATACAAATATTCCATTTGCACTGAAAAGCTAAGTATATCACACAGAATTATACAACAACTGACATCACACAGAGTGAACGAAAACAAAAATAATATTCTACCTAAATACATCGTCGATTAAACATTGCCAGATTTATAAGAAAGTGCTATACATAGACTGATATATGTATATCAGTCTGCAAATAATAATAATCAGGAGATTCGTTTGTTGTATATTAAACAGCTCTTGGCTAGCTGGGATATACATACATACATCAATGCAAACATACATACATACATACGTACAAAACATCCACGTAATGAAAAATTAATCAAAGAATAATCTATTAATCAGGCTCCAGTTTTCAAGTTCGAATTTAACTTTCTGGCCTTGTTTAAAATATCCTAAAGAATTCAAACCATGTAGCGCATTCTGCGCCACCCTGTATTAATTAATAAAATATTCTGAATTCTCCCTTCAATTTATTAAACTCTATTCCTCTAGAAGAGAAAACCATGTTGTAAAAGTAAAATCAAAATCTACAAACACACGCGCATTTTGTGTTTCTTTTTGCTTAACTTTGTTTCTCAAATATTGAATAATTTTAACGATGTATAGATTGTATATTGTATCTCGAAATTGGTACAAGTTTTGTCAAAATTAGTTGTATATTTTGAGCATAAGCTGCATCATTAAAAGTGTACTTGCCTATTAATCATATACGCATATATGTAGATACCCAGTCAGCAATTGAAAGATTGTTTTTGAAAATATCAGCAAAATTAGTCTTTGAAGACTACCTTAGAAGACCAAAAACTGATTAACTAGTTGTGTTCAATAAAAAAAGAAATACTTCAAAAAGATTCATTCAAATTCCTAGAAAGTGACTTTGTTAGAGCAAAAAAAAAAACAATTAGATTTGCAAAATGTACGGAATCATAACATAATTGTGCAGATGTTCGTAATATGACTGTTTTAAGAATTATTAAGCAGTTATACGATTATTTTGTGCATAGAATTCTCTTTCAACAATAACTAAATAGTCTTCTTTGACTCCAATGCAAGGCACAGTGGGAATATTTCAAAATGAAGTTAACATGTGAATTTAATTTTTTTTTTGTAGAAACTAACTACAGGAATTCGTTTGAAATAAATTTATTAAATCAACTCACAAATAAAAGTTTTTAATCGGCTTTAGAGTTTTTATAAAGTTTTATATATTCTGGGAAAATTTCAGGTGCGTAGCTCTTACGCTTCTCGTGAAAGCAGCCTTAGATGCACAGACGGACAGAGTAGCGAAAACAATAGGATGCCTTTTCACATTTGGTGTGCGGAACTCTAAAAATACTGCTGTACTTTTAGGTTAAATTTATTATAATGCTAGCTTACAACTCGGCTGTCGATGTACATTAAAGTCCTGCGCAACACCACTCACAAGAATTTTTAAGACATGAGGGATTTTTCAAATGCTTTACTACAGCGAAATCTTCTAAAAGACATGCTAAACAACACTGTTGGTAAGACATTTGTTTCAACTATTGTAGGTATAGGAGTAAAGAAGAAAATACTTCGTGACGCAAAAATTTGTGATGCTTGTTTCTTCATGTGCATGGGCGCGTATACGAACGTCATGCATCTACATACACACATACATACATAAGTTTTGTATATGCTCTAATATTTTTCTGCGCACATACAAACGCACACATGCATTGACATAAGTTGTGCGCGCTTGCTTTAAAAAAACTCCCTTAAATACATAATTGCTTGCCATCTACATTTTATACACACACTCAAACGTTCCATATGCAAAATAACAAGCATACACACATCAACACTATTTCTTTTGATTGTTTGTTATGAACAAGAAGTATCCGCGACATCGCTTGTTAGCATTCATATACACGAACACCAATGCATCCATCTTGCTTCGCTTATTATACGACAGCATATGTTATTGGTTAAGTATAATACATGCCACGAGAATACATTTAAAAAACAAGATGTATTTGCATTTGAAGACTTTTTACGCAGGCCTCTAATGTATATAAATGAAATGTTGGCGACTAGGGATGAGCACTCACTCCAGTGCTTTTTTTTCAATAATGTTGCTCCTTGTGAACGAGATTTTTATATCGCTGTTCTCTTAAACCGTGATCACCAGCGTGACCATATTAGCTTATTTTGTGCTAAAGTTAGTTTATTTTTTTGGGATTTAGCTGCAATATTTCCATTTAGCTCTTATCTTATTTTTTAGCTTTTTTTAAAAACTCATTTAGCTTTTTTAGCCGTTTTTTAATCTAAATTGCATGTTCTCAAAAAATATGTTAAAGGCATAAAAAAGTATTAATGACAAAAATTAAAAATTTTAAGCGTAATGACTAAATAACTGAATTGATTTTCTTCAATTATAGGCGAGATCAAGTCACTTTTCAAACGACAAAAACAAAATTAAAATCGGTATAGCCGTTTGGCGTCAAAGATACACAGATTCAACTAAATATATCTAGAAAAGATGTGATATCTTCTGAACATCTGGACAGATTTTCTTCAAACAAAGCTAAGAACATTTTCGGTCAAGTCAGCTTGCGAACAAAAATAAACTAATTCAAATTCAATGCAGCACTTTGATCTGTACGTGGACTCGTACAGATGCACAAATGTTCAGACACACACTACAAACTTATAACACCCTTTTTTGGATGAAGGAAGATTAAAAATTATAATATATTATAAATTATAATATAAAATTTTTTCATTGAAAAATAATTTAAAAATACAAAATGTAAATTGCGCATTTATAAGAGAAATGACAAATTTAAAAATAGGTGACATTAATTGCAATTTTGGAGTTACAATAGCAAAAGTTAAATTAATATTGCCTATAAGACTTTTAAAGATTTTCTTTGAGTTAAGTTGAACTTGTATTTAGCGGCATGAATTTACTTAAAACAAAAATTAGGATATAGGTTTTCTGTTAATAAGACTAATTAATTTAAAAAAAGGTTTCGTATTTTAGTATAAATGTTTTTAAATTTTTGGAAAGTTTTTGCGTTATTTTTCTTTAAAACTTAAATATAATAATGAATAAATAATTTAATTAAAAATTATTCAATATTTTTACTTCAAATAATAGAAAATATGTTTTTGTATGTATATATTTAACGTTAATTTAGCAATAAGAAACTATTGCAATGTGGAAGAAGCCGAAAAAAGTTTAGCTTGATGGCTTAAAATTTTAATTTTTAGCTTATTTTAGCTCTTTTTGAAACGTGATTTATCTTAACTTTATTTTAAAATCTGGTCACACTGGTGATCACATTGTTTTTAACAGTTGTGCTATTTTGAGAAAAACTAATCCTCACAAAAACATCAATGTGAAAAAAGGCCAAGTTCCTATCAAAAATTTCTGCCATAAAAAGCAGTGAGATATAAATTTTAACCAAGTTCTTGTTTGGCACCCTTACGATTACAAATGTATATAATGCATAGCATATGTCAGTGATAGGTGTTGTGGCAAACAAGAACTTGGTGAAAATTTATATCTCACTGCTTTTTATGGCAGAAATTTTTGATAGGAACTTGGCCTTTTTTCACATTGATGTTTTTGTGAGGATCTGACTACTTTTTGAAAAGTTTTATATGATAACACTTTTTAAACTTAAAATTTCTAGGGTGTTTTATTTCTATTCATGATCACTGTGCCAGTTAAAAGTTTCATAGTTACATAAAATGATGGGTTAGAGCATGATGAGTGTTGGATTGTGCACCTTAAAAATGCACTATTGTGTCATTACAACAGGTCGCCAGTCTGTACGCAATTTGGTAAGAGTCGTCTAGAAGAAACATGTAAAATACAGCGTTATTTTTTTTGTAGGCGTGACCCCGCCTATCTTATCAATATATTTATTTTAAATAACTCACAAGGATATGAACAATGTGCATGCAAAGTTTTAATAGGATAGCTGGTGCTTTAATTTTTGGATTTTCCGATAAAGTAAATCAATTAGGACTATTTGTCTACAAAATTTTAGCTCTCTGCAGTATAATATTACGTCAAATTATTATGGGTATGGCCCCGCCGACTTTTATATCTGCTTATGGTTCATGTAAATTTTTGTAGGAAAAATCTGATGAGAAATACATGAGTAATAGTCTAAAAACTACTAATCCGAAGTACATGAAGGAAACAGCTACGATTTATGGGTGTAGTCACGTCCACTTTTCAAAACAGGAAATTTTTACTTTGGATAAGTGCAATGTGGATGAAAAGTTTCAATAAAATTTAACTTAATTTTGAGTTAACAGTGCTTGTTCCCAACCCCCGATTGAAACTACTTAAGTGATTTCTGATCTAGATTAATTTATGTACCAAATTTCATCTACACTTGCTTGTATATAAAATTTCAGCTCTCTAGCGTGAACTATATCTTATAGTTTTATGAGCATTACCCCTCCCACTATTTTAAACTCACAATATTGTTGTGAGCCGCGCTTATAATTCATGCTTATTTTCTTCTAAAATATGCTAGACCGAAGTAGATTGAACATAAGGCTAAAATTTTATGGGAGTTATCACGCCCACTTTTTTAGGTGATAGCTTAAAGTATTGTACACTTGTAACGTATATGCAAGGTTTCACTAAAATGGCTTAAGTTAAAAGTTGTATATTAACAGCTTTATTTATATAACTTATTAAGGCTTTATAAAGGGGTTTTAAGACAAATTTTTATTAAAAAATTTTCTTAAAAAGTCTTAATAAGTTTTATAAATAAGGCTGTAAGTTTTCAGGTTCAAACAATAGTTGCGTGGCCCCGCCCATTCTGGTAAATTTTTTTTGTTTTTCAGATTTCTCTAGTTGGTTTCTCACCTAGACCTACTTGTGTATCAAATTTCAGCTCATGAGCGCAACTTTTGATTTTTAATTTTTACGGGCGCAGCCCCGCCCCTCTGACTAAAATTTCCGGTTTTTCAGGGTTTTCTTGTTGTTTTCTCCCCTATATACATTCGTGTATCAAACTTCAGCTCCTTAGCGCAACTTTTCGTTTATAATTTTAATGGGCGTAACCCCGCCCACTTTTATAAACTTAAGATTTTTTTCGGTCATTGCTTATTATGCCTGTCAAGTTTTGTTGCAAACGGATAATAATACATGAAATAGTATATCTAAATATGCTGAGCCGTAGTACACGAACATGAGGTTGAAATTGTATGGGCGTGTCAACGTCCACTTTTTAAATAAAAGATTTTTAGGCTTGCATTAACGCAGTACGTATGCCGAATTTCAATCAAATAACTTCCATTAAGCGCCTTAAATTTGCTTTTTTAATTTAAGACTTTATGGGCGTAGCACCGCCCTCCTGGCCAAAATTTTCGAATTTTAAATTTTTTTTAGTTTATTCCTCACCTAGACCTACCTTTGTAGCAAATTTCAGCTCACTAGCACATATTTTAATTTTTATGGGCGTAGCCCCGCCCGCTTGGTTAAAATTTTTAGGTTTTCAGATTTTTCTGGTTCATTGCTCACCTAGATCTACTCGTGTACCAAATCTTAGCTCTCTAGCTATAGCGGAAGTGCTTCATCAATTTGATGAGTGATCAGTGAGTCAGTGAGTATGTCTTAAAATATGCACTTTTTGCACCTCTATATCTCCGGAAGCTTTCATTGTAAAACTTTCAAACTTCGCACATAAGTTTATATGAATTTATTCTAATTATGATTTAAATTTCATAATTTTACGGTCGCGGTGAACAAAGTTATGAGGGGGGTAAAAACAGCTCGAATGGCTTCCTGTAAATATACACACTGCGTGCATTGGCCACAACTTGGCCTGGCGTACTGCCGTGCGCCTAGATAATATGAGAGAAAAAAATTGTGGATTGAAATTACTAAAACTGTGGACATTCCTAAAATGTACTAAATTAACCATTGGTGTACTGTTATATTTTTGAGTTTGAATAGTACCAAAAATAGTACAATTGTACCACTTTTGCCATCCATGATACATAGTCGCCACAAAAGACGATTTAACATGATTTGACAATTTTTGATCAACAAAGGCACGTTTGTTGTTAAATCTAAAGGTTAGATGTATTCAAAACACATTTTATTTTTTTGAAGCAGCTTCATTAAACTGTATTTAATATCAAAACTTAAAATACCAATTACTCGGGAAATATGGGTCTCATCCAATTTTTATACCCTTTACCAAAAAATGGTAAAAGGGTATATATAGGTTTGTAATTCCATTTGTAATTTCCAGAATATTAATAAGCGAGCCATAAAGTATATATATTCTAAATCCTTATGCATAGGGAAGACGAATAAGCGATGTCCGTCTGTCCGTCTGTCTGTACGTGAAATCGCTTTTCCAAAGCTCCCAGAAAAGCTAGACCTTAGTGTATCAGAAATGGTCCAAAAAAGATTGCTATTGAAAATCAGCAAAATCGAGCACACGGTTTCAGAGCTGGGAAACTTAAACTTCATTTTGCCATACAAAATAACTACTGAAAAGCAGTTTTTATTATTTTTTTATTAAATAAACTTATTTTATACTTCAAAATGAATAAAATTGGTATTTCTATTTAAAAAAAATTAAAAAAAAAAAATCAAAAAAATTAAAAAGACGTTTCCAGGGTTGGAAAACCTTAACTTTTTTCTTATACAAAAGTAACTTACTAAAACATATTTTTCCTTTTTTTCTACAAATTATACATATAAATGTTCTTAAAGTACAGAGATTGATGTAAGAAATCAGAAAAATAAAAATAATGATTCCAGGGTTGGAAAACCTAAAATTTTTGAAATATATAAAATTATCTACCGTAAACTAATTTTTTATTTATTTTTATTAAATAAACTTATTTTATACATCACCACAAATAAAATTGGTATTTGAAATAAAAAAAAAAAAATTTAAAAATTTTGAAAAGACGTTTCCAGGGTTGGAAAACTTTAATTTTTTTTTTCTTATACAAAAGTAACTTATTAAAACAAATTTTTCCTTTTCCTTATAAATTAAACATATCTTACATTCTTAAAAGAAAAAGATTGGTGTAAGAAATCAGAAAAATCAAAAATGATGATTCCAGGGTTAGGAAACTGGAACCTTTTGTGATATAAAAAATTAAGTACCGAAAATTAATTTTTTATTTTTTATTAAATAAGCTTATTTTATTTTATATTTTTTAAACGAGGGTTGGAAAACCTTGTTTTTTATACAAAAGTACCATACTTAAACAAATTTTTCCTTTTTTACTATAAATTTAACGTATCTTATATTCTTAAAAAAAAGATTGGTATTAGAAATCAAAAAAATAAAAAAGGAGGATTCCAGGGTTGGGAAACCTACACCCTTTGCGATATAAAAAATTAACTACCGAAAATTAATTTTTGTTTATTTATATTAAATAAACTTATTTTATGCTTGAGTACGAATAAAATTAATATTTCAAATAAAAAAAAAGTTTAAAAGAATTAAAAAGACGTTTCCAGGGTTGGAAAGCCTTAACTTTTTTTCTTATACAAAAGTAATTTACTAAAACAAATTTTTCCTTTTATTTACAAATTAAACATATCTTATGTTCTTAAAAGAAAGAGATTGGTGTAAGAAATCAGAAAACTCAAAAAGGATGATTTCAGGGTTGGAAAACTTACACTTTTTGTGATATATTAAAGTAACCTAGTCTAATTAATTTTTATCTTTTCCTTTATAAATTATACATATTTTACGTTTTAGAATAAAATGTTTGGTTTGGAAAATTATAAAAATAAAAATCACATCTTCAGAGCTGGAAACTTTGAACTTTTTTTTCAAGATATTAAAGTAACTAAATAAAACGTTTTTTTTTTTGGAATTCCCTTTTTTCTTTTTTTACTTAACACACTTTCTATATTTTTTTAAGAACTACTATCTATATTAATATAAGGAATGAGAAAAATCTAATTTGATGATTCTAGGGTTTGAAAATTAATTTTTTTTTGTACATAAAATTAACTAGGTCAAATTACCTTATGTATGTGCTTATGTATGTATCTCTATACCAAATAAACGAACTTTGGTAAAGGGTATATAAGATTCGGCACAGCCGAATATTGCACTCTTACTTGTTTTTATTATTTTTCAAGTTTCTATCAGGTGTTTAAAAATTTCTTTCTGGAGACTCTTCACAGTTTCCTATGAGAAGTTCTGAGTCAGATAACTCGGAAAATATGGGCGGCCGCCAACTTTTTTATTTAACTTTTATTCCTTATTTTTTAACTGCTTTACTAAACGGCATTTGTTCCAAATATTTATTTTTTTTCGTTGTACTTCAGAGACGAATGAGACAACTTTTCTTACACATACAACTTTAGTTTTATGTAATTTTGACATTACTGATCGATGATGCTGGACATAGAGTGAACACCGAGAGAAAACCGAGAATAATATATTCGCGTATGTGTATTCATTTGCATAAGAAGTCGATTGATGTTCGGCACTCTGGTGCCAGTTTGGACCAGCCATAATCTAAGCGAAAGAATCACCACTGGGTACTACTAAGTAATACTTATATGATCCATTATTTAATGTAAGTTTTGATCACTGGGTTGTTATTTGATCTACCATAACTATTAGACAAAAGTGAAAGTAAATTAAATAAAAGCCTATTACATACATATCGTTACCTTAATATAGAAGGGTCCTAACTCATTATTTATTTGAAATTTAATTTTTTATATATTTCCATAGAAGAACATCTAATGTATCAAAAAAACCATGAATATCGATTTGAAAAAAATAAAGAGTTAGGGCCTTCCTATATTAAGGTAGCGGTATACTCTGTTTATTGGGATTTCCTTAAATGCTAGTTTTTAATAAACTAATTGTGTTCAATATACGAAAGTAAGTATGTATGTAAGAGGTGTTATCGAAAGATATTTTAAATACGATTATGAGGGCGTTTAAGAGCTAAACTATTTCACAAAAGCACAAACAGCATTTAGCCAACAACCCTTTCGATAAATAGTTCAAACAAAAACCTCAAAACGCTTGAAAGTAACAGCGAATCGTGAAATTCAACATATAAAATAAATTTGAGCTGAGCATAATGAATAATTTTCAATTATTCTTGTCACTGGTAATTAGCATTTAATTTAAAAAATTTGCACAATTTGCTTAAGTTTTACTTGATGTGATTGTGAGTTGTACTATTGAATACTTCTCATTTTATTTGCAGGTTTGTGGTGTTCTACCTTTTGACCATTTAAATAACCAAGCAAGCATTGTCCGGAGCTATCTGCTCATGTATATAATGCCCTTGATCTATTTTGTTTGCTTTGGTTTGGCTTATTTCGGTCCTTTTGGACTGCAAGAGCTAAACGACTGTAGGAGCATCTGTCGTAGTTTTAATACACTGTTTGTTATCTTGGGATTTTTTTTGTATTTGCTGGTTGAAATCTTTACACTTTTGAGGCGTAAGCAATTTTTTATTGATTTTAAAAAGTCTATAGACCATATTGACGAATGTCTGCTGAAGTGCGATGAAGTGGGTATTAAAAGGAAGCAAGTGGAGAAACCAAAATACAAGTATTATGGCATTTGGTTCGTTGTCATTGCACTCTTTAGTATTGCCATGGGTTACGATATTCATGAATTGATGAAGTGAGTTAAATATAGCGCGGTTTAATATTTTTCATTACCATAATCTATTTTCTAGTTTTTACCACGAATTCTTTTTCATTACTTTACTGTCGTTGAATTTTCCACATCTGGCGTCCAGCCTTGTTATAGGTCTATTTATTCATTATGTTAGGGAAATTGAAAAACGCTTTATTAAGCTGAACGAACTTCTGCAGAGAATTAACATTGAGTGCTGTTCTAAATACAATTCCGTAACGGTTTATGATATTGAAACCGAAGGCGAAAAAGACTTTGCCCCAAATCAAACGTTAAGACATCGCCATATTGCGGAACATGATGAAATCAACGAAGACCGTTTGAGTGATGCAGACAATATTTCGCAACACATGTACACGTAAGTTGTCAGACATGAAATACATACATAAGTGTACAAATTTATTGAAAAAAAAGAAAGAAATATATATATGTATATATATATATATAATATATATATATATATATATATATATATATATATATATATATATATATATATATATATATATATATATATATATATATATATATATATATATATATAATTTTCTTGCATTTTCAGTCCTTCGTGTGTAACTAATTTGACCCAACTGTTCAAAATACACAAAACTTCTCTCACTTAGTGTGAGCACCAATAAACAATTTGGATCGCAATCTGTACCCTTCATGATGACTTGTCTTGTTTTATCAATCTGCAACATATTTTTGCAAGGCAAAGTGCTTTTTAAAGTTAGTGGAAGGAATGCTTTATTAGATTTTCTAATATTCCACTTTGCTACTTGGCATATGGCAACAATGATGATAGCATTTTTACTTTTAACTGCGTGTCACAATGTCAACAGCTTTTCGGGGGAGTCTGCTGTGATTGTTCACAAAATAATGCGAAAGAAGCCCCCATTTATGATGAAAAATGATCTCTACTATAATAAAATGAAGTCTTTTATATTACAAATCATGCATTGGGAGAGATATTTTCAGTTTAATGGCATTGGGTTATTTGCGCTGGACCATACATTCATATTTTCGGTAAGTTGTTTTCTACTTCATATTTCTTTAATTTTTATTTTTATAATTTTATTGCCTTTTAAAGTTAAACAAAATAAAAATTTATTTACATACTTATGTACCTTATTATTAATTTTCAGATGATATGCTCTGCTTATGCATGTGTGATTATTTTGGATGAATATGACATGAAGACAGTTTTAAAAAAAGACGGTTTAGCTTAATTCATCGTGAATCTGAGTGATTTTTTTAACTTAAATATTAAATAGATGTGCTTTTGTAGTCCGCTTTGATGTAATTCTTCTAGCTTCAATAAAGAATTTGCTTAAACAAAATATTTTATTTATATTATTTTTATATTTCGGGCACTTAAGCCATAATTAAATATTGTTATGTGTACAAATACTCGTAGAGATATCTCAGTGTCAAAACTTCGGTTCTCAAGGCTTTGCAGTATCAACGGGTTATAAAGTCCCTGAATAAATTTGAAAATTTAGAGTTTGCGATCCAGAAGTAGTGTAATTTGGATTAATTTCGAATAGGCTTCTATCAGGAAAAAGTACTCTTGTTCGATTCCTTATCGTAAGCGATTTTAAGAAAAATTTCCTTCTTGACGTTCTATTATAACACTTTCCTCAAGGAAAATTATTAAAAATTCAGAAGTGAAACCCGTTTTCATGTATATATCAGTAGATATTTAATAATTTTTAGATCGAAATTAGTTCATAAATTTCTCGATTTCAATCGATATTTTTAAAAGGTATGCTGAGTATTTTCTAAAACTACAAAGGAATCATAAATTTCTGTATAAGATTAAAATAATTATTTTTTGTTTTTCTGCATATTGAAAATAATGAAATTTTGGAAGCAATGAAAATATAGTTCCTTACGAATGACTTTAAATTTTTTTTTGGTTCTGTTGTTATATTTTTTATCAGAACTTATGTATATTCCAATTGAACATATTTTGATGTGCCGGGATAGAAAGAAAACACCTGTTTGTCATATATATTTACATTTTATATTAAGTCAATTCAGAATTTTTTACGATGACAAGGTTCACGTAAAAGTATTTTCCTCATAAGATTTTATTATGAAGAAAGTACGTACTTTCCACAAAAACTAAATCTTACAAAAGATCTTTCTTACGAAAAGTATTTTTTTTAAATGTTTTTTTCTTAGGAAAGATACTATATTTTACAAAACGTAATCCCTTGCAATGGGTACTTTTTTACAAAACGTACTTTTTTGCATGCTGAAGAAAAAAATAATTATTATTATTGAAAAATATTTTTTTATGTGTTTTTCTTTTGAAGAGATAATTTTTTAACTATTTTTGTTATTGAGCATATTTCCAAACCATATTTAACAAGGACTATATTTTCCTTTCACGTTTAAGAAACTTTTCGAACGCTGGCATCTGAGATAAAGGGTGTCCCAACAAGAACGCAATATTTAAATTTTAAATAAAACACAGATATTTAAAAAAAAATCGTGAAACTTTATTATATCGTAAAGTAGACAAAATGAGATTATGTGTGGAACAACAAATCGGGCATGGCCACCGCAGCTTTGCTGGCACACACGCGATCTTTTAATGAAATTTTCAAAGGCCGTTTTGCATAAATGCTGCGGTATTTCATTAATGCAGCGTCCAATTTCCTCTTTTAAGGCTTGAGTCGTCGTCGGCTTATTCGCGTAAGCCATCGACTTCAAAAAAACACCGAAGAAAAAGGTCTAATTGTGTTAAATCGCACGATATAGGCGGCCAATTCTGGTCTCCAAAACGCGAAATAACACGACCGGGAAATGACTGATGTAGCAATTTAATTGTTTCTCTGGCTGTATGACATGTGGCACCGTCTTGTTGAAACCACATGCCCTCCACATTCATTTCTTCAATTCTAGGCACGAAAAAACTGGTTATCATTTCACGATACCGAACACCATTGACTGTTTGCGCTTGACCTGCGTTTGAGCGACATCATCACGTACAGCTGCGACATTTTCGGTCAATCGACCTGGTCGAAGGCGCGTTGTTGTCTTTACATAACTAACAGATCCAGTTTCAGCAAATTTATCCATTAATCTCTTTACAGTTGACTCTTTTGGAGCATTATTGTGACCCCAAATTTATCGTAAATTTGCGAACTGTAGCCGCAAAACTTTCACCATTTTGGTAAAACAATTTCACAATGAGAATGCGTTGTTCATTCGTCTAGCGCTCCATTTTTACTAACCTCGTACCTTCTACTAGCAAACAATAACAATTGTTCAAATGTCAAACAATGACACTTCGAATGGCGCCAAATTTAAATCTTGCGTTCTTGTTGGGATACCCTTTACATACATATGTAAATACATTTTACTAAAAAAGCTGAAAATTTCTATACATAAAAATGTTATTTTAGTTTTTATTTATAATTTTATTTATTTTTAACATAAACAATACTACCCGCAAAGCGATTATCTTGTCTGCGGAAAACACCCAGGGCACAAAACATACAGAAGTGTCACGAGACGGAAGATACGGGTATTTTTCAGTTTGTCTCGTTTTCCCTCA